>JAUPFP010000002.1:10149320-10166820 GCA_036925085.1 Brachycybe producta | reverse complement strand
TGATTATTCTGTCTTTCAAAAGAGCAAAATCGAGAGAAACTATAAAAGATAGCTCAATCATTTAAGGGTATTTTCATGTTGATATCTTTCAAAATATACGCTTTATCAACCAAAAATTAAAAAATGTGGTCTGCTTAAAGTTTGATCATTTTTAGATTTCCATAAAAAGCTGATTTTGTAAAATATATACCACAAGATGAAAATATCCTAAAGTGATTGAGCTACCCTTCTAGTTTCTAGTTAGTTCGAATTTCTCTTCATTTTGCACCTGAAACACACACAATAATCAGCGTTTTGAAAGGCGTTTACACTTTGAAACCACCCTAAGGATATTTTGCTTTTGTTATATCTTTCAAAATAAGCTTTTTTATGTCAATTTTTAACGTATTTGATAACTTCCACGAATTTTCAGAGTTTTTTTTTTCCTACAAAAACATTTATTTATCATATATTACGTTGAATGCTTGTTTTTGAATATAACATTTATTTAACTAGATTCTAGTTTTTAACATATTTCTTCTTGAAATAAAGCTAAAAGGTTATTTTTAAATATACCTAAAAATAACATTAACAACCAAAAACGAAAAATGGATCAAAATAGAACAAAATCGATTTTTGTTTATATATACTGTATATATTTATTATATTACCATTTGAGGATCCTGAAAATTTGGCAGTTTCTTCATTGAGAGTGAGACAGCAATACAAGCACCGGCCACAATAGTGACCGCTGCGATGACCATATGTGGGTGGTGAGCGAGTAAACGAGCATAACTTAAAAAAAAAAATACCACAAAATAACCAACAAAAAATTCAAGAAATTTAATTTAAAAAAACAACAACCTACCAATGCATTATTATGCCGGGAAAAGGATTGTTCCGAAAACACAAACACACACACACAAAAAAGAACCAAAACTTATTAGTAGAAATGACCAATGGTCAAAACCTCAAAAAGCAACAACGACATCTTTCTTCAAAATTTAAAGAAAAAGTTTTTTTCTTCTTCTTCTTCTTACAAATGTATTTATTTATAGTTTATTCTTTTCTTATCATTTCTATTTAGATTGTTCAAAATGAAAAACGCAATTGTAATTTCATTATTTGATGTGAATCTCGATATCACAATATTAATAATCATCCTCATCATCATCATCATCATCTTCTTCTTTGGTCCTCGTTGTCTTCAATGAGAAATGTATACAACAGTAGACGTTTGTTGACGTTGTCCACATAAAAATAATACCTTAGGCATACATAAGTGACATTCGATACATCCTTCAGTAAATAACCGCAACAAAAAAAAGTTTAATCTGAAACCAACAAATAACAAAAGTAATTATTTAAACAAACAACATTTAAAAAAATTGCATCAGGATAGTTGATCCTCACAAACTACCTTAACTTATAATTTATATACACCTAAAAGGTTAAATGCATTTAAATAATAAACGTGTTCTACAGAGCCCTCTGTGAAGGGCAAGCAAACAATATATCGAATTCAATTTATTCAGTTAATAATCTGAAAATACTGAGTTAATACTTAAATATAATTATATAAACTATTGACAAAATATTGATTTAGTATTTCAATTTAAAATATTAATAATTTGATTCATGTTAACTGAATTCCGTCCAATTCACTTAAATACATTTAATTTGAATTCATTTAACTCGTGTGTGTACAAGGTATTTAAAGTTGTTTTAAACATGAAAATACTCTTTAAGTGATTGAGCTACACTTCTAGTTTCTAAAACATTTAAGAGGCTATAATACATCGCAAAATTACTTCGAAAAATCTCCACAAAGAGAGCTAGCATCGTTTTTCTATTGAGCCCATACATCCAATGTTAAAGAAAATACGTTAATTTTTAAAGTACACAGTCGCGGCGGCAATATGTTTATTTTTCATATTTAAATTTGTCCAATTTTGGTGGTGTAAAGTGCAATGTGCACCTTAAATATATGCTGATCTAGTGATAGAACGACAAAAAAATTGGTAAGTGCGGTTCTATTTTTAAAAAACTATTTCAAAATCGCGAATTTCTAACTCTTTATGTTAAACTCCATTGAGTACGCCCAAATAAAAAAAAACATCCATTAAAATGTTCGTAAAAATACGTAAAAATAATTTTTAAAAAAACAGAAAAAATTCAGCACGTGCGCCAATGTGTTGGCTTAACTGTGGTTTACATGTGTTTTTTTTTAAATTATTTTTAGGTATTTTTACCGACATTTTAATTGATAGTTTTTCTTTCTTACAAGAGCGTACTCAATAGAGTTTAACATAAGAGTTAAAAATTCGCGATTTTGAAATTGTTTTTAAAAATAGAAAAACACTTTCCAATTTTTTTATCATTCTATCACTCGATCCGCATATATATTTAAGGTGCACATTGCACTTTGAAAATTTAATATTGGACAACTTTAAATATGAAAAATAAACATATTGCTGCCACTGTGTATTTTAAAAATTAACGTTTTTTTCTTTAGAAAACGATGCAAGCGCTTTGTGGAGATTTTTCAAAGTAATTTTGCGATGTAGCAGCCTCTTAAGTTTCTCTTCATTTCGCACCTGAAAAAACAAAGAATACCCAAAGTTCGAAACGTGGGCCTAAATATATTTAGATAAAAAAATATAATAAGATTGTTTCGTCTTTGTAAAAATTGGAATTTTAGTGTGGGTGCGGAGAGAATAGATGATGATGGCTCCTTTCACTAAATTACCAAACAACACACATTTTATAAGACTGCATTAAACTACAATGAAAGCAGGAAGAGAGAAAGAGAAAAAAAAAACATAGAAAAACCACAAGAGAAAATTTCCAGCTACTCACTCCCCTCATCAAATGCCATATAGCACTTGCTTATGTTTCTTCAAAATCATTTCTTTCAACACAGAAAACATTACCATCACCATATTTTTAAAGTGGTTGTCCGCTCCTTACACAAACACTTCCTTGCAATACAGAGCTTTGCCACTTTAGTAGCGTCTTAATACATCAATGTCGACTTAAATTTGCAAAAGTATGCAAATATGTAAAAAAAAAAAAAAGCCGCACACACAGATAAGAGAATAGCAAACACAACATTCAAGGCTCAAAAATTATATATGTCGGAATAAATGAACCACTTTTTTTTTCTCAAGGTCAACTGCATGTTGCACACTCCCCATCCAAGAACCCCATGATATTCAATTGGAGAGGGGAAAAGGTTGGAAAGTGTAGAGGGAGAGAAACGTGGAGGGAGAAAAAGGTGGAGGGTGACTGAAATTGAAATGAAAAGAGTAAAAAAAAGGAAAAAACGACACGCATGCGCACACCAGAGAAAATGAAAAACTCATTTTCTCTTTCAAATATAAAAAGGGGAGGGGATAATAGTAGCAAAATTAAACTACAGTTTATCAAAGGCAATTGTGCCCAGCATTAGAATTTCTTTTGCTCAGCCCTTTTATGAACGTCATCAATTTCTAATAAATTAGTTTGTTACTTGGTTTGGCATCATAAAAGGGCGGAGGAAAAGAAATTCTAATGCTGGGCACAATTGCCTGTGAATTTTGCTCCCGTCATTTATGACGGATTACCACCCCACTAGTATATAAGAAAATTCGTATTTGAACCCATTTAAGTAGAATCTCAGAGGAGGACTGAGAGAAGAAACAAAATAGCCCAGGGACAAATTATTTGTCTGGTCCAAAGGAACTCAAAAATACATAGAACTATCATCCAGGTTAAAGTGTCAGCAGAGCCTCTTGGAACTCTTAAGATTATTCTGTCTTTCAGGTGCAAAATATGGAGTGAAAATGGAATGTGTTTTAGAAACTAGAAGGGCAACTCAATCACATAAGGGGTATTATCATGTTGATATCTTTCAAAATAAACATTTTTCTGTTAGTTTAAAAATGACAATTCATTTAACTCATGTGTGTACAAGGTATTATAACCTAGCATTTAAATTATCAGGTGTGTACTAGGTATAAAAAGCTTATTTTGAAAGATAACATGAAAACACCTTTAAGTAATCGAGCTACCCTTCTAGTTTCTAAAACACTTTCTGGTTTAATCTCACTTTTGTTTCTAAAAGACGGAATATAATCAAGAGTTTGAAAATCAGTTGTTTTTTAAATATATTAAATGTAAGGGTAATTTTATTTTAAAAATTTCACTAAGTTCTTATTTTCACTTTTGAACATAATTTTGCCCACATTTTTGCACAAGCTTTCAGCAAGCGTAACGAGTGAAATATTTTTCATATAAAATGCGTAAAACCAGTAAAATTATTTTTCTTTCTAAACAAAATATTTTTCTACTTTCGTTTTTCTCACCACAATGTCTTCATTTTTACCATATTGAATTTTCTACTATTTAAAAACATTAGCTTTTGATAAATAATTATGCGATTTATTTTACACTTTTATCGCTTTTCATCCATCAATGAAATTCTCCGGCCCTCAAACTACTAAGTGGTCCATCTGGGGGAGAAAAAAAACCACGATTGCCCGACGCGCCCTTTTGCAACTAATGGAAACACATAAGAGCAGAAAAATTCAAGTTAAAATTCAAATACAAAGTAGACATTTTTTTAATTTACCAGGCATTCTACAAATGCACTAGTAAATCTGCAAAATAAACATCTCAGTAACAAATCTACAAAATGCCTTATTTATGAATGCGGCGGGCGGGCGGCATTAAGAAACACGTATAAGACATAAAACTTTCCATATTATTTGAATAGACTTTCTTTTCTTCCTTTGTAATAATAATAACACGCAACGTTAACTTCAAAAACATTTCCATCAGAGTATGAAAAATAGATCCGAGTTTCTTTCGGTTTTTTCAGCATCCAATCCGCTTCCTTCTTTTTCTCAACACGTAACAACCGTAATATTAATATATAATTACGGTAAAACTCCTAAACATTTATCAAGGGACAAGTTTATATAGCTAACAAATTTCATGAAATTTATTTATTTCGTTGAAAATATTTTTCACGAAATTTTATTTATTTCGTTGAAAATATTTCACGAAATTTTATTTATTTCGTTGAAAATATTTCACGAAATTTTATTTATTTCGTTGAAAATATTTCACGAAATTTTATTTATTTCGTTGAAAATCGTTTCACGAAATTTATTTATTTCGTTGAAAATCGTTTCACGAAATTTATTTATTTCGTTGAAAATCGTTTCACGAAATTTATTTATTTCGTTGAAAATCGTTTCACGAAATTTATTTATTTCGTTGAAAATCGTTTCACGAAATTTATTTATTTCGTTGAAAATCGTTTCACGAAATTTATTTATTTCGTTGAAAATCGTTTCACGAAATTTATTTATTTCGTTGAAAATCGTTTCACGAAATTTATTTATTTCGTTGAAAATCGTTTCACGAAATTTATTTATTTCGTTGAAAATCGTTTCACGAAATTTATTTATTTCGTTGAAAATCGTTTCACGAAATTTATTTATTTCGTTGAAAATCGTTTCACGAAATTTATTTATTTCGTTGAAAATCGTTTCACGAAATTTATTTATTTCGTTGAAAATCGTTTCACGAAATTTATTTATTTCGTTGAAAATCGTTTCACGAAATTTATTTATTTCGTTGAAAATCGTTTCACGAAATTTATTTATTTCGTTGAAAATCGTTTCACGAAATTTATTTATTTCGTTGAAAATCGTTTCACGAAATTTATTTATTTTGTTGAAAATAGTTTCACGAAATTTATTTATTTTGTTAAAAATAGTTTCACGACATTTTATTTATTTCGTTGAAAATAGTTTCACGAAATTTTATTTATTTCGTTGAAAATAGTTTCACGAAATTTTATTTATTTCGTTGAAAATATTTCACGAAATTTATTTATTTCGTTGAAAATATTTCACGAAATTTTATTTCGTTGACAGTATTTTTCACGAAATTTTATTTCGTTGAAAATATTTTTCATGAAATTTTATTTTGTTGAAAATATTTTTCATGAAATTTTATTTTGTTGAAAATATTTTTCATGAAATTTTATTTTGTTGAAAATATTTTTCATGAAATTTTATTTTGTTGAAAAAAGTTTCACGAAATTTATTTTTTTTAAATATTTTGAGTTGCTATAAAAAAATTAAGTTATTACATATAAACTTTACCTAGTAATTAAAAAAATAAGACAAAACTGACAAATTTTGCCATGAAAGATGTTCTAAAATATATTTACTTTTTCATTTGAATAGCAAATCTCCATGAAATATTCAAGTAAATTTATAAAAAAAATGTTTATCAGTAAAGTAGAAAAAACGTCTAATCACATTTTAGTTGCTATTTATTTGTCCACCAGTGTATGGTATTATAATTTAAAAAAATCTCAAAACACACTACTAGTAAACAAAAAAATCTGAAATAACCGAGAAATTGACCACATGTGAGTAGAATACGGTCGGAGACCAAAGTAGAAAATCAGTAAAGTGCAAACAAAAATTCCTTATCAAAATTGTAACCCCCTGAAGATAGGCAATCACTGCCAGCAAGACAAGTACACCAAATTAAGATCATCAAACTTAATTAGAAATAATCACCACCAATAGAGAGAGGTTTGGCCGTGTTTGTGAATATCCAACTCAAAGAGTATGAATTCAACGGTTGAAATTAAAGAGAAACAAAGATAAACACAAAAGTGGCGAACTTTTGGCCAAATGTTTCACAAATGTCTGTCCACAAAAAAAAAAAACGTCTGCAAAAATGTTTGAAAAAAAAAACTCGTCCACGTCAAAACGAATGTACGCGAGCGTTTGACAAACGTTCGTTCAAATCAAAACGAATATTCGCCAAATGTTTGATAAACATTCGTTTGCCGAATGTCCCAAACTCTATTGAAAACCCTAAACAAAAACAAAAAATCACGAACATTTCATTCAGTTAATAAATTTACCGAACATTATTTTTTTCACAATTGGTTTGTCAAAAAGTGACGTTCAGAAATCTGTGTTATGGATGGATGGCGCTCCATACCTTTTAAAGAGAGAAAGAAAAACAACCTCAGGCCTTGTTTCCACTGGAGTGAAAATTTGAATTTTTTTTAGCCGATTTCAACGGGTGAAAAAAAACAGAACTAACGTGGCCCCCGCCTATTCACTATCATAGGCAAAAGCCACGTTGGTTCAATTTTTCACCAGCTGACATTTTCAGCCCAGTGAAAACAAGGCCTAACTTATCGAAATTTCACATCCTATAATTCAATTTATAACATCTAAAATATATACAAAATAAACTTTCAAAGCTAATATTTTTTTGTTTTCTTCATCCCTTTTTTTCTTAAATCTTTCTCAATCTTTTTCTACCTTTTTCAGTGATAAAACGAAAACATAAACAGATGTGTTTATCAAATAAAAACGCTTCAAAAAGTGTGTCTTTTTCTCCCAAATCTGTTTTTCTATGTATTATTTGTTCATGGATTTGCTTCAAAAAAAAAAAAAAAAAATTGTCACTTCGTTGAATCAACCTCAACACAAATGACACCAAATATCAGAAAAGACTTCAACAAATAAAACAAGATTTTTATTAAGTCTAAAATGGACACAATAGAATCGAAAGAAGAAAAAAAAGTGTCACAATGAGATCACAAATAAGATGCCTCTTAAATATTTGAGTGGATGTGTTTGTTCCATCTCAAACGACGACGAGACGGTTGGAGTTGGAGGCTAACAATGGTTTCTAAGTAATAACTCGGTTTCGAATTTGTACACAAAATATGGCAAACGTTTCTCAATCTAATGGACCAAGAGTGGAATTGTGAAATAACAATCTCCTCAATAAAAAAAATACTGGTTAGAGGCTAGAACTTTCTAGTTTGCAACTGATAGTAACTAAGACATCTAGCTTCTAACCAGCCATTGTTTTTTATTAAAAACAGCATAATTGCAGTTAACTTTAATGATGATGACAACTTTACAGTTATTGGCACTTGAGCCACAAATTGAGAAACATTTGCTTGATATTGCATAAAAATCCGAGCCTTAGTAATAAGAGTTGGCGTATTATAATTTCGATCGACTGGAACGTTTGGCCCTCATCTGATATCAGTTCATTTGGCCCTCATCTGATATCAGTTCGTTTGGCCCTCATCTGATATCAGTTCGTTTGGTCCTCATCTGATATCAGTTCGTTTGGTCCTCATCTGATATCAGTTCGTTTGGTCCTCATCTGATATCAGTTCGTTTGGTCCTCATCTGATATCAGTTCGTTTGGTCCTCATCTGATATCAGTTCGTTTGGTCCTCATCTGATATCAGTTCGTTTGGTCCTCATCTGATATCAGTTCGTTTGGTCCTCATCTGATATCAGTTCGTTTGGTCCTCATCTGATATCAGTTCGTTTGGTCCTCATCTGATATCAGTTCGTTTGGTCCTCATCTGATATCAGTTCGTTTGGTCCTCATCTGATATCAGTTCGTTTGGTCCTCATCTGATATCAGTTCGTTTGGTCCTCATCTGATATCAGTTCGTTTGGCAATCATCATCAGTTCGTTTGGCCCTCATCATCAGTTCGTTTCACTGTTTCTCTCACTAGTTGCTATTTTGTTCAGTTAAGGTGATTTTACAGTGTGAACGCTCGCAAAATGAAGAAATAATTGAATATGTTTTAAAAACTAGAAAGGTAGCTCAATAACTTAAAAGTTATTTTCATGTTTATATTTTTCAAAATAAACGTTTTATCTGAGTTTGAAAACAACCACACTTTAAGCAGACAAATGTTTTAAATTTTTGTCAATAAAAAGTTTATTTTGAAAGATATCATCACATGAAAATACCTCTTAAGTGATTGAGCTGCTTGCTACCTCTTCTAGTATCTAAAACTCTTTCCAGTTTCCATTGCTCTTCTGAAAAACAGAGTCCTTCATTTCTGGCGCACTTGATACTCTAGCCTCCACCTCCAACCCGCGTGATTGTATTAAGATTTAAATTATTTGATATGAAATAACAGCCATTTTTGAGTGGCCCAACCGCCGCCTTCAATAAGTTGGGTATGAAAAAAACCCTTGGAGCATCTTTTTTTCTCTCAAGAATCTCTTTTTATTACAAAAGCAACCGACTATGAAGATTGAAGAAAAACGATTCAAACGGAAATTAAGAGGGTCCTTCAGAAGAAAAAAAGCAGAAAAAACCTCTCCTCACAATATTTTTCCATCAAATATAAAATGTCCATCAGCCATAAAACATTCCCACCATTAGATTTTCTTATAATATTATACTGTAGTACCATCATTATCATCCTTTTACTATATAACTTAGTAAACATGTCCATGTCACAACAAAAAAACTGGCCATTGGTAAACATATCGATTCTATGTTTAACTCAATACAGTTTCCATATACAAGCATGTTTTAGAAGAACCAATAACATCCCCCTAATTCCCAATTTTATTTTACTCTGAAACCCTTTTATAATCTTTAAAATATTACGGAAACCCTCCAATAGCTTTAACAGTTTTTTTTAAAGGTTCGGATTCGAAAGATTCGAAAGACGAAAAAAGCCCAAAGATTCGAGTTTTCGAATTTCGGATATTTCTCAAGATTTGCGGGATTCGAATGTCGCATCATCCCTAGTTTTAAGTATCAAATGTGTGTAGCTTCTAATAGTTTCTGGGATATTCAACTTTTTTAAACAACAAACTTGTTCCTTTTCAAATATATGCTTTTAATAATAGGTTTGGGATTTTGTTCTGAGACATACAAACTGTAATATTTTGAGGATAAAAGATCGATTAATGTTTTCAAGCTCAGTATTTTTTTCCAACCAAAAAAAAAACCTGCCCCTAGTGACACAGGATAAAAGAAAAGCAACAAAAAAAAATGCTTTTTACTCAGAAAAATAGTTCAAAATACTCGACAGGTGACTTCAAACAGCAACAACAAGAACAAAGATAAAAAAATGTCAAATGGACAGGAAAAAAGAAACTAATGTTGCATTACTTTAGCTTTTTTGTTAAAGCCAATAATATAACAAAAAAGCTAAAAAGTACTGTAGTTAAGCAAGTTAAAAGTTAAGATTAAACTAAATGGTTTTATGAAATGGGTGATTTTCGAATTCTTGATTATTTGCGTCTTTCAGAAGAGCAAAATTAAGAATGTTATGTTTTAGAAACTAGAAGAGGTATTTTATATGTTGATATCTTTCAAAATAAACTTTTTTTTTATAAAACTTAAATAAAAAAGCTTATTTAGAAAGATATCAACGCGAAAATACCCTTAGCTTACTGAGCTACCCCTTCTAGTTTTTAAAACACTAAAGTTTCGCTTAATTTTACTTCTTAAACTAGTTTTAAAGTGTAAACGCCTCGTGAACTTTCATTATTCTTTATTTATTCTGTGTTTCAGGTGCAAAATGAATAGAACTTGAAAAGTGTTTTAGAAACTAGAAGGGTATCCCAATCGTTTGAGGTATTTTTATGTTATCTTTCTAAAATAAACTTATTTTGACAAAAAAAAATTAAAAATATCGTATGTTTAAAATTGGTTCATTTTGAAACTGACATAAAAAAGCTTATTTTGAAAGATATAAAAAAACCTGAATATATCCTTAAGTGATGGAGCTACCTTTCTAGTTTATAAAACACACTCAAATTTCTATTAATTTTGCACCTGAATGACAATAATTAAGAGTGTCGTTTTACACTTTTAATTTCGCATGCTGCAATTGGCTTCTTCAATCCCTCTGCCATAGGCCGTTCTAGCTGCATGCAAAGAGTACATTTTCAAATTCAAATATATTCGTTCACAATATTCTAGTCATATATATAATATCCCACATCTGTGTGTGTATGTGTGTTTAACGCTGTACAAACCTTGAAGCACGTTGGAATTAATATAAATTTAAATGAATAAACGAACCGGGTTTTTTTTTTCTCAAGGTCAACTATATGTTGCAAACTCCCCATCCAAGAACCCCATTTATATTAAATTGGAGTGGAAAAGGTTGGAAAGTGTAGAAGGGGGGAGAGAAAAACGTGGAAGGAGAAAAAGTGGGAGGGGGTGACTGAAATTGAAATGAAAAGAGGAAAAAAAAGGAAAAAAACGACGCGCATGCGCACACCAGATAAAATGAAAAGCTCATTTTCTCTTTCAAATATAAAAAAGGGGAGGAGATTCAGTTTATCACAGGCAATTGTGCCCAGCATTAGAATTTCGTTTGCTCCTCTCTTTTATGAACGTCAACAATTTCTAATTAATTGGTTTGTTACTTGGTCTGACGTCATAAAAGGGCGGAGGAAAAGAAATTCTAATGCTGGGCACCTGGCGGCCTGTGAATTTCGCTCCCGTCATTTATGACGGGTTACCACCCCACTAGTTTCTAAATAAGAATCTGAATTCAATTCTAAACAAATTTGCAAGTTTTATTAATTAACCTTCGTTTTAGAAGGTTTTTTTCAATGTTGGAACCTTTTGCTTCGAGGGTTCAAAAGTTAATAAGTGCCAAGTTTTTCTTCTTCAATTTGAGCTTAATTTGTATTTTTTTTTTATAAAATAAAATCATTTTATGTTTACTTTTATAGACGTAAAAAGACTGCAAATATTTCCTCATATTAGATTTAAGGCAAATAAATTGTCGCTCATAACCTTTACCGTATTAGAAGCTATTTTAGCTTTTGTCCGTAGCCTTGGTTACAAAGGTACCTTGTTTTTCTCTCGAACGCAAAAACACCACTCCATTTGTACACACACACATACACTACAATCATGTAAGCTTACACGTATAACACCATCCATTTTCATTAAATAACCCTTTTGTTTCTGAACTCCATCCACATTTTCAAGTATTTTCTTATTAAATATATTCAAATATATCATACTTTGTATTGTATTCGAATTCATTTGTATTTATCAATTGTTCTTTTTGATAAATTTCACTTAAAATATCAAGTGAGGTTCTTAAAAATTTCATATTTTTTTATTTTCATATTTTAATTTAGGCTTTTGGTTAAAATTAATGCAAAAAAAATAAATTAAAATACGGGGGGGGGGGGGGGGGGGAAATCTAATTTAATTAACAAACCTGATTTAAGATGCTGATTTTCGAACTCTTGGTGGTAATTCTTTACATTTCAAAGAAATTCAGACGAACGACACTTAAGCTTGGTAGCACACTAAATAGGCACGGAACAAAACGGAACATTTTGATAATTAATGGAACCCCACATAACTAACTTGTATCGGATCGGAAACGACACGTCTGCGGGGGGAGGGGGCTCCATTGAAACGCTTGTTATCAAAATATTTCCGATCCGATGCAGTGTGTTACAAACTTAAACGGAGAAATTAGAAACTAGAACGGCCGCTGAATCTCCCTAACAGAATTTCATGATGATTTTTCAAAATAAACTTTATGTGAATGATGATTTCTTCTGTGTTTATAAGTTGGATCATTTTCTAAAATATACCATAATAAAAATGCCATTATGTGATTGAACTACCGTTCTAGTTTCTAATAAAATTCTAATAAATCATGAAATTATCTTAATTTTCCTCCTAAAAATAGCATAACAAGAGTTTGAAGGGCGTTTAACCACCGACAATTTTAAAATTGCATTGATAAACTGATATATTTTTGTATTTGATTTTACAAAAAAAAAAAATCAAACATTCAATTTCTTCGTAAATTTTCTCGATTAAAATAAGTTTTTAAACTGTAAAAATCAGAAAAAATACATTGGAAACCTCGGTAATCCGAACTAATGGGGGGGGGGGGAGGTCGAATCTTGTTCGAATTACCTAATTTTCGGATTAAGCGGAATTTTAGGTAAATTAATTAAAAAGGTAGCCAGAAAAATACATTCTTCAGTCAATGTTGCAATTTTATATTTATAATAATTGTTGTTCTTGTTTCAATTTTATCTAAGAAAAAAATACAACTTATTGAAAATTTAAATCTGTGGTTTCAGGGTAAAATCCATATTTTATTCTATTTTCTAACAAAGCAGCAATAACAGTGGTGAGCAGAAGAAGAAAAAACCCGCAAACGACAGAATTAAAGCGAATTTTCATTTTCCAAAAAAAAAAAAGGAAATAAGATTTGTCACAACTTCCAAACAAAAGAAGAAAAAACTCATTTCATTTTTATATAAAATGGATTTGGATTTAGAAGAGAGAGAAATTTAGTTGAAAATAAGCTAACAAAAAGGGGGGGGGGGGGGGGGGGGGGAGAAAGGATAAAAACATTTTAGAACCCAATTTATTGAACACAAATATTTAATGAGATACAAAACTTGATAATCGAGATCATATTTTCATTCTTATTCAATGGAAAAAATCCGTTTATTTCTAGCAATTTGCAATTGATACTTTCAGCTCTCTTTCTTTTCTCTCTCTCCCTTAATCTGTCTCTCTTTCCCTCTCTATTTCCTCTCTCTCTCTTCTCTCTCTCTCTCTCTCTACATCTCTCTCTCTCTCCTTATATCTCTTCTCTTCTCCTCGCCCTCCTTATACAGTATATATCTCTCCCCCTCCTCTCTCACTTTCTCCCCTCTTAATATGTCTCTCGCTTCCCTCTCTACATCAATCTCTCTCCTTGTATCTCTTCTCCATCTCTTTCCCCTTATATCTCTTCTCTCCCTCTCTCTCTCCTTATACAGTATATATCTCTTCTCTCTCTCTCTCCACCTCCTCTCTCACTCTCTCTCCCCCTTAATTTGTCTCTTTCCCTATCTCTCTTCCCCTCTATATCAATCTCTCTTTCTCTTTCCCCCCTTGCTCAATCTCTCTTTCTCACTTTAATAAGATGTTGCAACTAAAAACCATCCCCCCTTTTGTCACTTTTACTGTAAAGTTTTCATAAAACATCTAAATTAATATGTCACTTCTTAACATAAATAAATTAATAATTAAAATACAAAACCGCCTAACTCAAGAGTAAATATAAAGATTGTACGCAGTATTTTATATTAAACACAAAATATAACCCAAAAACACACAATGAATGAATGAGAAAAAATAAACTAAGTAATATGATGATCCAACTTAAACCTCTAAAAACAACTCCCCCCCCCAATCCGTCCTTAGTTAATCCACATTAAACAAAAAAGAACAAGATTTATTCAGCTGAACAATGAATTAAGTTCTCTCTTCATTCTTCTTTTTCTTCAGAAGAAGAAGAAAAAAAAAATTCATCTAATCTGTAATCACACTAAATATAAGCGTATAACAAACACACAAAAAAGCTCGGTTTCACGTAATATCGATCAAAACAACACAAAAAACAACAACTTTTTGTGTCATCTCCCTTATGGTGAGCAATCACTGCTTACACCCACCGAAAAAAAAAAGAACAAACAAAAAACTTTCATAATAAATAAGGACCAAGATTGAATGTCTTTCTCATTCAAATAGAATCACTTGATGAACTTCAACCTAACTCTCTCTCTTAGTAAAGTCCAAAATAAGCTGAATAAGCTCCAAACTAAAAAAAAAAAAACAGCTTAACTGAAGAAACGCCAAATTAAATTGAATTTGGCGCTTATTCAGCGCCATCAGAAAACCCATTTCGAAGTCCTGTTATTCATAAAATACGAGGAATTTTGGTAGAAAGTCTAGTTGAAAAGACCAAAAGTTACATGTCATATCTTACTATAAACTAGGGATGGGACATTCGAATCCTCAAATCTTGGAAAACGTTTTTTCGTCTTTCGAATCCTAATCTTAAGAAAAAACTGTTAAAAACTTTGGTAAAATTAGTTTGAACTCCATTGACGTCCAATAGAAGTGTTCACTAACAAAAAAACCCGGCGATTGTTGCAATTTCGGTGATATCCGCCATCCGGATCACCAATAGATCACCTTGTGTCGACCCTGGGTGAAGCCACACTGTTTTTTATTATTAATAATTTAATATTTAATACTAGTGGGGTAACCCGTCATAAATGACGGGAGCCAAATTCGCAGGCAATTGTGTCCTGCCTTAGAATTTCTTTTCCTCCGCCCTTTTATGATGTCAGACCAAGTAACAAACCAATTAGAAATTGATGACGTTCATAAAAGGGCTCAGCAAAAGAAATTCTAATGCTGGGCCACAATTGCCCATGATAAACTGTTGTTTAATTTTGCTACTATTATCCCCTCCCCTTTTTATATTTAAAAGAGAAAATGAGTTTTACATTTTCTCTGGTGTGCGCATGCGCGTCGTTTGTTCCTTTTTTACTCCTTTCATTTCAATTTCAGTCACCCCCCTCCCACTTTTCTCTCTCTCTCCCCTTCTACACTTTCCAACCTTTTCCCCCCTCTCCAATTTAATATGGGGTTGTTGGATGGGGAGAGTGCAACATATAGTTGACCTTGAGAAGAAAAAAAAGCGGTTCATTTATATTTATATAAATTCCGACGTGCTTCAAGGTTTTCGTCCTTAATTGTTTGTACAGCGTTACTCATAGACAAAATGAAAGAAACACAGAAACATAGACGAGGCTTAATTTTATATATAACTAGTGGGGGTAACCCGTCATAAATGACGGGAGCAAAATTCACAGGCAATTGTGCGCATGCGCGTCGTTTTTTCCTTTTTTTACTCCTTTCATTTCAATTTCAGTCACCCCTTCCCACTTTTCTCTCTCTCTCTCCCCTTCTACACTTTCCAAACTTTTCCCCTCACCCCCTCCCACTTTTCTCTCTCTCTCCCCTTCTACACTTTCCAAACTTTTCCCCTCACCCCCTCCCACTTTTCTCTCTCTCTCTCCCCCCTTCTACACTTTCCAAAGGAAGAGTTCAACATATAGTTGACCTTGAGAAAAAAAACGGTTCATTTATTCGAGAGAATTTAGAATTCGTCCCAACTCTAATATAAACAAAAAAGTTGCATGTCGCATGGAAAATTTTATCGCATAAAAAGTTGCTAGTGTGTGATAAGGGCTTAAGTTGCACTATTATACAAATTAATACGTTAAACTTTTGCCTGAACAACTTAATTAACTTCATTTGAGAAAAAAAAAAATGAAACTACACCTCAATTTGGTAAATAAATATAATTGAGGTAAAAACATTAATTTTGTTCTTTCTGTTATTAGATATTTTTTTTACAAAAAGATTGCGAGAAAAACATCAAATATTATAATAAAGATACGATGATATTATTATCAAATTAAATGTGTAGTAATTAATAAAAAGCAATAAAAGTCAAAAAACAATTTAGAAAGCATAATGATTATGATATGACAATGTTATTTAGATAAAATACTGTCAAGATATATAGATAGATAAAGGCCATTAAAATTAATTGGACAAAAATTATAGGGTTCTCTATTATTTTAACTAAACAAATATGAAACTTCATTAGGAAATAAATTGAGACAAAAAAGTCCTTTACTTTAACATTAAAACAAAGGAAACTAAACCCCTGTTTTTGAAAAGGAAAAATAACTGATTATTAAATTGCTAATCTTACATTAAAAACTTCAAAGATTTTTCTCTAAGACGTTTTTTTTAAGCAGAAAAATTAAAAGAACACATTGTTTTCTTATATATTTTATGCATAATTCTAAGTTTATTTATTTTTCGTCTTATAAAATTAACTTTTGTCTAGTTTATTTTAATGTGAAAACTGGTTAATTAAAAAATGATTATAATGAATAAGCTGATTTTATAACTCTTGATTATTCAGTCTCCTTCCGAAGAGCAAAAATTAAGGAGAAACTAGAAAGTGGTTTAAAAAACTAGAAAGGTAGCTGAATCAGACTCATAGATGAAGAGTGTCATAGTAAATTTCTATAGGAGGAGGGCTAGTGTCGCCATCTAACGCTACACAAAAAAAAAATATTATTGCATTCTTAAGTAAATTTCATCAGAAAATACATTTTAATTTCTAACAAACTTTGAATTGTTTTTTTTTTAAATATTTTTCCCTTTGTTGAAGTTTTATTTAAAATCTTAATTTCGGTTGTTATGACAAATGTCAGTTGCGTAAAACGTAATAGAAAATAACCCTTAAAATAATTATGACAGCGCAAATAATGATCTAATAAAAACGGTTCTCATTTCCGGTTGTCTTTTCAAATTTATATCAAAAGACAACTTTAAAAATGGAATCTGTTTTTTATGCAAATTTTATAATTTACTCAAAACAACAAAAACAGATAAAAACTTAAAAAAAAAATGCAAAACAAAAAAATGGAAGAAATATTTCTTTGACATTTTGGTATTTCATAGGAAAACCCAACATCTTAAAATTTTAAACAAATTATATTTGCATCTCTCTCCTCCGCCTATGACATTATTACTTCAAACTATAAATAAACGGAATAGGAATTCATTCAACTTAATGTGAAAATAGATGACGATTTTTGCTCGGTTCGTTTTCTTTTCTAATTGCATTTATCTCTATAGAGATAAACCCATTTAAGGATTTGAAAGATGAAAAATAAAAATCAACAACCAATCAAATAATGTGATATTTATATGGATGGAGACGGAAGAAAAAAAACTATGAAGTCAAAAAGGTGTATTTAAAAGCAGCAGAGAGAGCTTTGGAGCGGAACT
>JAUPFP010000002.1:9884320-10146820 GCA_036925085.1 Brachycybe producta | reverse complement strand
GAGAGAGAGAGAGAAAGAGGAAGAGATAGAAAGGGAGCGAGAGAGATAGAGGGAGAGAGTGAGTGAGAAACAAGTTAGAAAGATAGAGAGGTGCCTGGGATGCTGGGCTCAAGGTTTGTTGTCATGGCAACCGCATTTAAAGGCATAACATGAAGCCCCCCCCCCTCTCTCTCTTCTATATCTTTCTATCTTCTCACTCACTCACTCACTCTCTCTTTCTCTCTCTCACGCATCGAATGCACGCGCAAAATATGGACACATTTGCGCAACAAAAAATACAGAGAAAAAAAACCATCATCGACACACAAAAAAACCCCCAACAACATGATGCTGTTATATATTATTATATGCAACATCAGCTTTTTGGTAAGAAAAGAGTGAAAAAAAAAATGAGAAATATTATTGAACATATTTTGCCTGAGAGCACATTCTCGTTATTTCATGTACTAAAAACACACCAATACAAGCAATGAAAAAAAATGTCATGTATGTGTTTGTGGGGGTGAGAGGGGGGGGGGGGGGAGATGTACACTTAAAAATCGAGCGACTTTTAGTCGTACAGTAGCAACTACCATAAAAACGCAACATATTGTTTAAATGGTATAAAACAGACGTGCGACACGTCTAAAAAGATGCAACTTGTTCCATTCGTATTCGTTGCGGACAGTCGTGAAGACGAACTACAAATTGTCGCTCAATAGAACAATTGAATACTACCTCCACGAAATCCATTTTGTATTGTTGCATCACATAAAGTCGCTCGTATGCTTTCAGTATTGCAACAAAGAAACAATTTTTATAAATTTACGCAAATTGAAATTTCCGCAATGCAGCTCAGAATACTGCATCAAAAAGGACAGCTATATTGGTTGCTGAATCAAAGAAGCCTAAAAATGACGTCTTCAGCTACAACAACATTTGACACAGTTTTTCTGTGAAAGACAAATGACGGAAGTTATGATGCTCTGGCAAAGTGTATACCCTCTCCCTGCATACTGCACAGTAAGTCTCAGACACGCTTGAGACAGAAAAGCACAGTTCACTTCAATGACACACTTGTCTGTGGAAGATAATGTCTGCAGACCACGTCTCATAGTGTACGGCTAACTTTAAGGTGGTTTTTCAAATTGGAAACTCCTAACCCTCTCTGGTCAGTCAGTCTTTCAGAAGAAAAACTAGAAGAGTAGTTAGTCATTTTCATCTTGATATCTTTTAAAATAAGCTTATTCTATTCAGTTTGAAAATGAGGGCTCCATAGAAAAATACTTGTGTAAATTGCAAGATAGATGGCGCCTGCAACCTCCATAGGTGGCAAACTACACTCGACACCAATTAGTTGAAATGAGAAAGCAGCCTTTTAGCTCTAAAAGCTTCCAAAATAACCTTAATTGTCAGCACGTGGACAAACTTACCCCCAGAACATAATATAAGTGAAGAGAGAGCACGTGTAGAGAAATAGCGATGACGCAATTTAAAGTTTGCCACGTACAAAAAAAGGAAGGAAGGTGAATCAGAGTTGAAGAATGTCAGTACATTTCTATGGGTGAAGGGCTAGTGGCGCCATCTAACGCTACAGGAACAAAATAAATCTACTTGCATTCTTAAGTGCAAAACAAAAATAGCTACTTCTGCAAAATTGCAAATAAAAGACAAATTTTAATTACATAATTTACTCTTCTAGTTTCAAACTGTTAATTTCCTTACAAAATTACTTCTAAAAATGCAAAATTTTCTTCTCGATTTTACGTTATATTTTAGATTATATTGACGGGGGAGTGTGTTTTGTGGGTGATAAATTTGTAATTCACTCTCCGAAATGAGTATTTAGAGAACAGTTTAGTGTTCAAAGGGGTTTTTCATTATTTGCATTTAATGTTCCTTTCTTTCTTTCTCTCTCTCTCTTAAAATTGAGTTCAATGTGAGACTCTTCTAGATGAAAACCGAGAAATGAGAAGAAATAAAGAGATTCAAAGAAAAATCCATAAAGAGGCAACAAACTTAAGTTTTTACCGTTCCAATGACCCTGACCCACTGATCCCTGACATTTTAGGTCGATAAAATAAGGGCGAGCACAAAAACACCATCTTATTGGATCATATTTGTACTAAGGTTTTTTTTTTTAGGCAATTGAGGTTACTTTTTCTAGAAAAGTAGATAAGTCAATCAGAAGAAGAAGAAGAAGAAAGCCCACCCCCACCACCACCACCACCTCATCATCATCAATTCACCACACAAAACAAATTTCTCTGAAAACGTTTGTTGGTTCTTAAAATTTGCATCAATTCTGCCTGAGTGATGCTAAAGAGAAAAAGTCCTAATTCTGTTTTAGATTCAAGATTCAGAGAACCAACAACCCAAATGTTCACTTTTGCCCTTTTTATTTCACTTTCCATTAACTCAAAGATTATCTTTAGTCATTTTATGTTTGAGTCACCGCCCTGCCAGTCCACAAAACATTTTACTGAGCCCAAAATCCGTAGACAAAACATTTTACTGAGCCCAAATCCGTCCACAAAACATTTTACTGAGCCCAAATCCGTCCACAAAACATTTTACTGAGCCCAAATCCGTCCACAAAACATTTTACTGAACCCAAATCCGTCCACAAAACATTTTACTGAGGCCAAATCCGTCCACAAAACATTTAACTGAGCCCAAATCCGTCCACAAAACATTTTACTGAACCCAAATCCGTCCACAAAACATTTTACTGAGCCCAAAATCCGTCCACAAAACATTTTACTGAGCCCAAATCCGTCCACAAAACATTTAACTGAGCCCAAATCCGTCCACAAAACATTTACTGAGCCCAAATCCGTCCACAAAACATTTTACTGAGCCCAAATCCGTCCACAAAACATTTTACTGAGCCCAAATCCGTCCACAAAACATTTAACTGAGCCCAAATCCGTCCACAAAACATTTAACTGAGCCCAAATCCGTCCACAAAACATTTACTGAGCCCAAATCCGTCCACAAAACATTTTACTGAGCCCAAATCCGTCCACAAAACATTTTACTGAGCCCAAATCCGTCCACAAAACATTTTACTGAGCCCAAATCCGTCCACAAAACATTTTACTGAACCCAAATCCGTCCACAAAACATTTTACTGAGCCCAAAATCCGTCCACAAAACATTTTACTGAGCCCAAAATCCGTCCACAAAACATTTTACTGAGCCCAAATCCGTCCACAAAACATTTAACTGAGCCCAAATCCGTCCACAAAACATTTACTGAGCCCAAATCCGTCCACAAAACATTTTACTGAGCCCAAATCCGTCCACAAAACATTTTACTGAGCCCAAATCCGTCCACAAAACATTTTACTGAGCCCAAATCCGTCCACAAAACATTTAACTGAGCCCAAATCCGTCCACAAAACATTTACTGAGCCCAAATCCGTCCACAAAACATTTTACTGAGCCCAAATCCGTCCACAAAACATTTTACTGAGCCCAAATCCGTCCACAAAACATTTTACTGAACCCAAATCCGTCCACAAAACATTTTACTGAACCCAAATCCGTCCACAAAACATTTTACTGAACCCAAATCCGTCCACAAAACATTTTACTGAGCCCAAATCCGTCCACAAAACATTTTACTGAGCCCAAATCCGTCCACAAAACATTTTACTGAGCCCAAATCCGTCCACAAAACATTTTACTGAACCCAAATCCGTCCACAAAACATTTTACTGAACCCAAATCCGTCCACAAAACATTTTACTGAACCCAAATCCGTCCACAAAACATTTTACTGAGCCCAAAATCCGTCCACAAAACATTTTACTGAGCCCAAATCCGTCCACAAAACATTTTACTGAACCCAAATCCGTCCACAAAACATTTTACTGAGCCCAAATCCGTCCACAAAACATTTTACTGAACCCAAATCAGTCCACAAAACATTTTACTGAACCCAAAATCAGTAGACAAAACATTTTACTGAGCCCAAATCCGTCCACAAAACATTTTACTGAGCCCAAATCCGTCCACAAAACATTTTACTGAACCCAAATCCGTCCACAAAACATTTTACTGAACCCAAATCCGTCCACAAAACATTTTACTGAACCCAAATCCGTCCACAAAACATTTTACTGAACCCAAATCCGTCCACAAAACATTTTACTGAGCCCAAATCCGTCCACAAAACATTTTACTGAACCCAAATCCGTCCACAAAACATTTTACTGAACCCAAATCAGTCCACAAAACATTTTACTGAACCCAAATCCGTCCACAAAACATTTTACTGAACCCAAATCCGTCCACAAAACATTTTACTGAGCCCAAATCCGTCCACAAAACATTTTACTGAACCCAAATCCGTCCACAAAACATTTTACTGAACCCAAATCAGTCCACAAAACATTTTAGTGAGCCCAATCAGTCCACAAAATATTTTAGTAAGACCAGCCAGTCCAAAAACATTTAATGGTGCAGACAAACAATCCAATTAGGACCTCGTTCCATTACGGCTATCCGAGCCACCAAGGGCAAAAATCCCACCAGATCCATAAGGCTCACACAGCCCAGGAGATGTTTCTTTTTGCAATGGTCCACCAGACTCATGGGGCTCTTTTTTAATATAAAATTGCCAGCCAAGACCCACCCTAAAGGGCCAAACAAAGCCCAATGAGCTGGACTAGGCTGAGCTTTTGCAAAAACTCTTACTAGCCCATGTGTGCTTTTTTCCATAGGTCTCTCTAGTAGACTAGTAGTGACTCATCCCTTTTCGTTGTTTGCATAATAGCATCAGACCTAAACGTAATTTAAAAACAACAATAAACAAATATAATTTCTACTTGAAGATTGAGACAAAACACAATCTTGGCTCAAGAAGCTTCAACGGAAAAAATAACTGAATCGAAACAAACTTCTTCCTCTTTTTTTCAAGAGAAGAAATAAAGAATGGAATAATAAAAATTTCTTATGCTGTTCATTTTTCTAAGAAAAAAACTAGAACAACCTCCTCCCTCCTCCTCTTCCTACTCGGCCTTTCACTCGGATCGATTTATAGAAAGAAAAAAAGTAAAAATGAGAAAGTGTTTCAGAGAAAAATCCGAAGTCATGAAACCGCATAAAAGCAACCCTTTATTTCCATGATAATAAAAAGAAGTCCTTTAAAATGTAATATTCAAACACACAAAAAAAACCGCCTTCCCACTGAGAGAAAAACCCCGGAAAAAAATACGAAAAAGGGTTATTTTTTCTACTTGTGTTTATATAAATGCAAGAGTGTCATCAATGAGAACTAATCTTTAGTCTTATCAATTTATTCATTCATGCTAACTTTATTGAAAAGAACGAAACTGATTCAGTAAACTCAAAAATGACTCATTTTAGTTGCATTTTTTTTCCTTCTTTCTCATAGTTTATTTAAGAATTTCCCCATTTAGCTCATGTGATGTTTAGAGCTCATTTATTTAGCAACAGCTTTTAGCTCTCATGGAGTTTTTAGAGCCCCTGCTTCTTTAGCACTTCTGTTTAGTTATGATGTTCAGAGATTGCTCTTTTAGCACCTCAATTTAGCACCATCTTTGAGCTCTGAAGACGTTTAGAACTTGCTTCTGTAGCACCTCCATTTAGCTGTAAAGAAGTGCTTGCTTCGTTTGCATCTTTATTTAGCTCTAGTGAAGTTTAGAGCTTGCTAATTTAGCAACATCTTTGACCTCTGATGACGTTTCCGTACTTGCTTCCTTAGCACTACTATTTAGCTGTAAAGAAGTTCAGAGCTTGCTTCTTTAGCACCTCTCCGTTTAGCTCTGATGAAGCTTATTTAGAGCTTGTGATTTTCTCAGCATTTTTCTAACGTCCTTTTAGCTTTCATGAAGCTTCAAATCTTGTTTCTTTATCTCAAATAGACTCGTCGTATTCTTAATGATATTTAAGTTCAAACAAGTGCTAAACTCATCAACTTTTACATGAAACTTCCTACCAGTAGTCGACGAGTTTAGCCCTACCTTAGACTTAGAGCAATCATTATTAAAAATACGACCCAAAAGCGCACCTGTTCCTTTTAACCGGCAATATCTAACCCAACCCCACAAACAAGACTCAAGTTTCAAAAAAAAAAAAAAAAAAAAAAGATGCAAAAAGGAATTTAAAAGGACAAAACTAAAAATACAAACCATAAGAACTAACTTTAGCTTAAAACAAGGACAGGAATAAATAAGAAAACATTACTATGTCTATGGATCCAATTTATTATTTGTTATTAATGACTAATAAGTGACCTTTGCCCTTTTCTAACAACAACAAAGACCCTTCCTTATTTTTTATATAAACAAGGATGGCGTGAAAATCAAAAACAAAAAAAAAGGACGTTGCAAAATGCTTCTAATGATATTTAAATAGGATAATGAGCTTCTCTCTCTCTCTCTTTCTCTCACACAGAGGCAAGTGTGCTCAGCACAATACAGTCATTTGCTCCGCCCCTTTTAGGAGCATCAGACCAAATATCAACCAATTAAAAATTGAAAAGGGCGGGGCATGTGACGTCAGACCAAATAACAAACCAATTACAAGTTGCCGTTCCTCATAAAAGGAGCGGGGTAAACGACTGTATTGTGCTGAGCATACTTGCCCGTCTCTCTCTCTCTTTCTCTCTATTAACTTTGTTTCCAATTTAACTAATTACATATACAGTTTATGAAAGGCTTTTTAAAAATTGATCAAAGAGAAAACGCAAAACAATCCTTTTAAGAGTTATTAGTTACGTCTAAAAGCCACACTCTTGTGTTTGTTTAAAAAAAAAACGGCTAACTTTGTGAGAAACATTTCAGAAACTAATTATTAATTTATTATTATTTTATAAATTTGTTACCCGATTTTTTTTTCAGGAGCAAAATTAAGAAAAACTTGAAAGTATTTTATAAACTAGAAGGATAGCTTATGAATGCAAGTAGTTAATTTATTTTGTCCCTATAGCGTTAGATGGCGCCACTAGCCCTCCTCCCATAGAAATGTACTGACACTCTTCAACTCTTGACTCACCTTCTTCCTTTTTTTGCACGTGGCAAACTTTTAATTTCTTTAATTCTACACGTGCTCTCTCTTCACTTATATTAATGTTCTGGGTGTAAGTTTGTCCACGTGCTGATAATTAAGGTTGTTTCGGACGTGGCTTTTAGAGCTAAAAGGAGGCTGCATTCTATTTCAACTAATTGGCGACGAGTGTAGTTTGGCCACCTATGGAGGTTGCAGGCGCCATCTACCTTGCATTCACGCAAGTATTTTTCTATGGAGCCATCTTCATCACATTCACATTTCATGATTAATCATCAAGATTCATCATAAAGTGTGAATTTTTATATCAGTTTTTAATTTTTGTCAATAAAAAGTTTCATATTGAAAAATGTCTATGAAAATAAATAACGTTAGGTCGATTGAGTTACCCTTCTAGTTTCTAAAACACTTTTTTAGTTTCTCTTAATTTTACTCTCGAAAAGAATTCAAAAAGCAATCTTAATAGCCCAACCCCCTCAAAAAATCTATTCAGTTCTACTGAGATTCCTACAGGTAAAAAAAAGCTTAACCTTTGACCCTACTGAGAAAGATTGCCCGGGGGGGGGGGAACCCCCCAATGAACAACGCACGAAATGACAGACACCTATTTGAAAAGCGGTTGTTTACATGCACAGAATGAACAGTAGAATCGACTCCAACTACAAACAAGCGCCGTGACGTCACACGCCTACAGAAGCCCTCAACGGCCCAAACCACACACTCCCGAGTCTGCTCCCCCCCCCTCCTTCTCCACTACAATTATGCTCGTGGCACGTGCGCGCTCTCTCGAGATAGCTCGAGCTGCACACGTGCTGCACACGTTTCCCGCCAAATTGCACCGTGAACTTCTTTCGTTACATATTGCATAATTTATATTGTTTTCTTACCAACAGATGAACTTGAAATTCCTTCAATTAAAAGAATTCTTTTTTTTTGTTCCAAGTTTTCATAAGAAGAGATGCGCGAAAAGAAAAATCTGAACCGTCTTAGATCACAAATATAGAAGATTATCACATTTTTATACGTTTTCTCGCGTTTTTATCGATGATATTTCTCCGTGTTTATAAGTTAAATAAGCGATAACAGCTGCTTACTCTTATTCTACCGCATTGTCTAACGCTTAAACGCCGTATAAACATTATTATAAACACGAATAGAATATACCATTAAAGAACACCGCGTGACCGCAACAAGAGACTGAAATCGAATGCGTGGTCTTTGTCCTTTTTCACTTTCACTCTCTGTCTGTCTGTCTCTCTCTCTATACGATGAAAAACACAACGCTAGAGGGCGCCATCAAACAGACCATTAAAACGCTCACGAAAACATATAAATAGATAACCAACTTATACTGTAAAACGGGCCGTCAAATCAAATTTCACTTGTCTAAAAGAGTTCCTAAATAAAAATTCAGATGACTCAGTGGAAGTTCCGCCCTTAAAGACTCGGTTACGAACTTACGATTATACGAATTAATGCTGCGCAAATGACGGTGACGTCATAAGCCAATCATCATGCCAATGTTTTGTTTCTCAAAGCATTGCTTGTTATGACGTCACCATACTGTATTGCCGTTTGCGTCGTAGTTAGTCGTATAATCGTAACCAGATCTTTTTACGTCACTTATATGAGGCAAAATTGAGTTCCATAATGAAATCCTAAGTTCTTTAATTTACAATTTATATTGCGTTCTACGATTGAACATATTGAATCCAATAGTAATCCATAGTAATTTCTTTTCTAACTTTTTACTGGCGCAAGCTACACAAAATTATAAAAAACAAATTAAAGATGATTTTACTACGAAAACAGCTGATTTTTGATTAGTTTCACCTGAATAACTTATTTTCATAACGAAACTAAAAAATCCAAAATTTTTAAGTAAATTAAAAAAAAATGATTAAATTAAAAAAAAATCCAACATTTTGATTAAATTAATCAAAATTTTGGATTTTTTAAATTAATTTTAATTTTTTTAATTTTTAAAAATCCAAAATGTTGATTCATTTTTTTAAAAAAATATTAAAATTTGGAGGATGGTGTAATCCACTCATACCTAGCTACAATGGCCTTATAGCTCAGTTTCTATTTACAGCCCAAAATTTTCGATATACGGCCATGCAAATTACTATGTTGTCGCTTAAGATGTAAATAAATTATTAGTTACACGGCAATTTCGCTTTACCCCTTTGATAAAGCGAGGTATAAGCGTATTTAAAAGTGGAAAGCAATATAAGAAATTATAACATGGGTTTTGTTTTCTTACCTAACAAATATGGTATTGCATTGTTGAAATTCAATAATTTTTTCGCCTTATGTCACACCACAGCCTTAGCTTGCTAATCGAAAGAACGCTAAGAAAAACCTATAATATTAATAATAATAAATTAAAATAAAATTGAAATAATTTGTCTTCTCAAATATTTTTTTTTACTCAAAACAGATTGTATCATTAACATATATCTTTACATTGAACAAAAAAAATTTAATAAACTTGGGTATTTCTGGACTGTGTATATATATAATAATAAAAAACACTATAAACATACCTAACCAAAGAGAAAAAAGGTCCTTATTATAATTAAAATAATCTTTCATTCAGTCCAATGAAAATAATTAAGCAAAAAACAAAACAAATTACCATAATAATACTTTTTTTTCGATCATACACCAATATCAATTATATTGAAGAGACAACAGAGAAAGATAATTAATAATAACTAATATATCTAATTTTTTTGTACATCAATTTTAAACATTCATATTTATATTTATATATAGGACATACACACACACAACCAATTAATTAATAAACAGCACTTTTGAAATAATAATGAGGGAGAAAGAGAAAAATGATGAAAAAAAAGATCTATTTTTTTCTCTAATATAAAATACAAACAATTAGTTAAATATTTTTTTTCTTCTAAATATATAACTAACTAATCACAACATTCCCTTTAATATTAATATAATATTTTAATATGAAAAATATCCTAGTTTTATTAAACGAACAATGTGATGAAGAATAAAATAGGGCTACTCAAAAATACCAAAACTGCCATTCATTTTTTTTGTGTTAAAATTTGTTTTTTGTATAATTATTATATATATATATATTTTTTGTGTGTCCACCGATAAATAATTTATTTAAAATTCTTTATTAGATTTGTCAATTTAACATATTTGTTTTAAAATGTTATATATGTACAAATTTAATTAATTTGATATTAATAAAGTTTTTTTTGAGTATCCCTGAATATGAATGAATAATATATATTTAAAAAGTTAAAAAGATAGCGAGAAATTATTTTTAGAATATTATAATTATATATAAAAGATGCAATGTGAAGAAATGCAATTATATTGAATTTCTTTAGTTATTATGTATTATAAATTATAAATTTATAATACATATTTTATTATATGTCTAGTTTTTTCGTTCAAAAAAATATGTTTAAACAATTTCGTTAGTACGGAGCCCTGTTGATGACATCAAATATTTTTTATCTTGTCCGGACGAGTAACTAAGTCGTCCGGACATGATAAAAAAATATTTCATGTCGTCAACAGGGCTCCTCCGTACATTAGACATCATATTTTGAAAAAGAAAAAAAAATTGGTTAATAACAAATAAGTTTTGAACAAAAAAAAAACAATTAAAAACTTATTAAGTTTAAAAATATCAAAATCAACTTGTGATTCTTAGAATTATTTGAATTCATTAAATCTAAAAAAATAATAAATTCATAAATATGCAAAATTTTGGCTTAAAGATTTCTTAAAATAACGGTTTCGAAACCACCACTTAAAATGTGCTTTCAAAATCAGTGCCTCAGATTTAAACTGTGTTAAGACACCAAACCTAAATTTTACAGGGAAAAATCACTTGAAAGTTTTTTCTCTTCATTGAAGAGAATAGGACTTAACATGGTATACCACAATCTAGCGGCCGATGTGTAAAATTGTGGACTTAACACTGTTTACCTCTGATAGAACTTGACAAGCTGATTTATAAGATGTAAAAATCGTGTATTTTAAAAAAAAATGTGATAACAGTTTTATCTCTGAATCACTGAAATTGCTTTTCAAAATCTTGTTTTAAAAACTTAATTTATAAAAAAAAAAGCTTAAATTTAAATAATTCTCATTGGTTGGTTTCAATTTTATAATAATTTATATAATATGCTTATTGAGAAATAAGTTCTCAAACCACAAAAACCGGACTTTCCACTTTATACAAATGGATATCATAAAAAATAAAACTGATTAACTAAATTGAAAATTATCTTTTAATTTAGTTTTTT
Source organism: Brachycybe producta (assembly GCA_036925085.1). Lineage (NCBI taxonomy): Eukaryota > Metazoa > Arthropoda > Diplopoda > Playtdesmida > Andrognathidae > Brachycybe > Brachycybe producta. Next base: position 10,135,499 of record JAUPFP010000002.1, on the reverse strand, counting down.
AACTATAAAATTATTCACTTTTTAAAACCAACTCATTAAAAAGCAATGTGAAATTAACAAATTCTAAATTTGCAACGCTCCCTTTTTGTAATTAATTTTTTTTTTATTAGAAGGTGTTAAAATCTCAGAAGGAAAAAAAATCTCTTTGAAGCAAAACACAAAATCTAGTTATTTTTTAGTTAACGACATTATAAATTAACTAAATTAACAAACAGATAAATTACCATTTTGTTAAAGTAACGATAATTATATATAAGTTGAGTATATGTTTCGGAAAAGTTCAGAAACATTTATTTAAAATACCTGTTTTATGATTTATACATGGTCTAAAATAATATTTCACCTGCGTTTATCTTTGTGATCCGTACTGATGTAATGTTGGAGTATTCCACCTCAAACAACGACGAGGATTGGAGTTGGAGGCTAACATTACTTCTAGTTAATAAGGATGGAGTATAATTTTCTTTCTGGCATGTTTAACCCTTCATCATTAAGACAACCAGAAAAGAAATGCGTTTTTCAGTCAAAAGAACCTTGGTTAGAGGCTAGAGTTCTAATTATAATAAGAATAGTTACATATGCCAGTTTGACCTCTGTCCTCTGAATTATAACCAGGTTCTTTGACTGAAAAATGTGTTTTTCAGTCAATGAACAGTTCATTCTAGTCTCTTAGCCAGGTTCAGTGAGAACCAAATTAGATACTAGAATTCCTAGACTAGACTTTCAAATAAACATCTAAAAAAATCGAGCCTCGAAACAAGTTCCGTGGCTTAAAAACGCATTTTTAGTTTGCTTTACTCACAATTCCCTTCACTGTATAAGTGGAAGAGCAATTTCTACTCTCTAAGCAGGCACCAGGAGCTAAAAGATTGTTAATCTGGTCTCCAGCATCCTAGCCTTCACCACCGATCCTAGTCGTTGTTTGAAGATAGATTCGTTTGAAATGGATCGATACAGCCCAATTGCACGTTGACCATTGAAAATGACGAAAATTACTTGTAATTTCCATCAGTAGAAAATAAATTTCTAATTTGAATATAAAAAAAAGTGTGACCAAATAATTAACTATTTCACTAAAATAAAAATAAAAGTGTTGAGCTGAAAAATATGACTGAAAATTGGAAGACAAGTTACATTTTTAGGTCAACTTATAAAAAGAAAAAAAATTATACAATGAAAACCATTTAAATCGAAAAATCGGATAACACAAAATATATTTTCAGTTCGGTCCCTTAAAATAGCATAAAAATTCTTTTTTTTTCACACAGAAATTCATTTAACTCGAAAAAATATTCCGTACTATCTATTTCATATTAAACTCTTTCTAATGTAAATTGAAAACAATTTAACACAAAAACGGATAACAAGAAATATATTTCCGGTTCGTTTCGTTTGAAAAAGAAAAAAAAAACTATTCTTTTTAATCCGAAAATTGTGTAAAACGAAAAAAATATTTCGATTTAATCCATTTTGTGCTAAACGGTTTCCGCCGTAGATTGAAAACCATTTGACACGGAAACAGGCTAAGACGAAATATATGTTCGGTTCGGCCTCTTAGAACAGCTTAAATATTCTTTCGAATTTTGCCACAAAAAATTCGTTTAACATGAATAAAATTTCGGTCGTGTTAAATTTTTTCACTGTAACTTTAAAATCATCTAACACAAGAGCAGATAAGACGAAATTCTTTTAACACAAAAATATTTCGGATCCTTCCACTCCATGTTCAACAGTTTCCACTAAATTGAAAACCATTTAATACAAAAACGGCTAACACGAAATATTACTTCAGTTAGGCCTCTTAGAACAATAGAAAAATTCTTTCGAATTTTAACACAAAATTCGTTTAACACGAAAAAATATTCTGGTCCAATCCATTTCATGTTAAAGAGTTTCCATTGTATTATACTTGATATTTAACCCTTTCTCCACCAAATTCTATAAAATGAAAAAGAAAATAAATCATAAATTGAATACAGAAATAATAATTATAATTAATGATCGTAATTGTTTAAAAAACATCAGTCGGATTCACTCAATTTCAGTGGTTTTGATATGAATAATGTATTTTTTCTACCTTTACACCTACTTACAGTAAGTCTCACCAGTATCGTTTACCAACTCTACCGTTATTTAAAAAATGTCTTAAAGAAACCTCTTCCCAACCCCCCCTTTTAAACTAAATAATACTGTACAAATTTACACATCCAAAACGAAAATTTCAGAAAGCAAAAAAAAAAAAAGATTTAACTCATTTGCAAATTTAACTATAATTAAAAATTTAAATAATTGAAACTTCATTGAAACAATAACAGGAAAAAAAAAAGAAAAAAAGGATTTTTGATTTGAAAAAAAAAATAAAAGTAAAAAAATAAAACCTCAAAAACAGGTTTCATTACAAGAAAACAAAAGAAAATGAATAATCTTGAATATTTTTACTCATAATCAAGTTTTTTTAAACCAATTACTATGCACAATAATAAGAGAACGAATATGGCCGAAAGAATCTCTTCGGATTCTCGACTAAAAAAAAATATTCGTTCAATTTATATTAAAAAAAAGCCAAACCAAAAGTTCTCCAATTTAACAGAACTTCACTTAAATATCTACAAACTCCTAATTATTCCATAAATTTGTATCAGGAGTTCTCAAAACTTACATAACCCTTTCCCTCTCCCCCACCCCCTCCACTTATAGCTTTGCTATTAATTATTTTAATCTACAAAATTAAGCTGAGCTAAAATAACCAGGGATTGGAGGGAGAGGCTAGAAGAAAAGAGACAGTGACATAATGTCATCGAGATGGATTCTTAAGGATCATCGAGAGAAAATCCAACCAGAATTGTCTTTCCCTGAATGAACAACAAAAGATTTTCCTCCAAATAATCCTCATTCAAGAGAGAGAAAGAGAGAGAGAAATGGTACTTGTGACTACCACCAGCCAAAAAGAAGCAAAATCTGCCAAATCTCGATTGCTAGTCACGTAGTAACCTCCTTGGCAACGCTGCAATTACCAACTGAACAAGACATCTTTTGAAGACCTACACAAAAAACAAATTAATACCAAACGTTAGAAAAAAAAACCTACTTTCTTGTATTTCTTTGATAAATCACAAAATCATAAAAAGAGAAACACTTAAAAAAAATGCAGCATCAAAAAACACCAAACATAATAATTAGAGATCGGATTTTTATGCAATATCAAGCAAATGCTACTCAATCTGTGGCCTAAGGACCAATTGTCAAGTAACAATCCTCTGTTTTGATCAACAAACAACTATGGTTTTTTTCTATGGTTGGGACATTTGAATCCACGAATCCCACAGATCTTGAAAAATATTCGAGATTCGAAAACTCGAATCTTCGCGCTTTTTTCGTCTTTCGAATCTTTCGAATCCTAACCTAAAAAAAACTGTTAAAAACTTTAGTAAAATTAGCTTGAACTCCATTGACGTAAAATAGAAGCGTTCACTAACTAAAAAAAACCCCGGCGATTGTTGCAATTTCGGTGCTGTATCCAGATCACCAACATCACCTTGTGGCGACCCTGAGTGCCACACTTTATTATTAATAATTTAATATTTAATATTATTTCATTCATTTGAATCTTCTTAATGAATATTATGAGATTCTTATATAAGAGATTCGAGAACCTTTTTAGGATTCGTCCCACCTCTAGTTTTTTTTAATCAAAAACACTGGTTAAAGGGTAGAACTCTAGTTAAACACTGATAATAACCAGACATCTAGCCTCTAAGCAGCCTTTTTTGATTAAATTGCAGTTGATCTAATGATGACGATGATGATTACTTCACAATTAACACTTGAGCTACAAATTGAGAAACATATGTTTAATCAAGTTCTGTTTTTCAAGAAAAAAAGTAAGATAAATTAGAAAATGTTTTAGAAACTAGAAGGGTAGTTCAATCATTTAACCCTTCCTAGTTACTTAAACACATTCAAATTTCTCTTCACTTTGCATCCGAAAAACAGAATAATCACAGTTCGAGAGGCGTTTACACTTTAAAACCAATTAAGTTAGAAGGATTTTATTATTAAAATCCATTTTTGTATTACGAATTGTTAAGATGTAAACAAGAGTTCATTTTTTAACACAGTGCAGACGAAAATCTAGACTGTGGTACTCAGCTTTTTAGTAGAAATTCAAAGATTTATTTGTTACTAAAAGAGTAAATATGAATGAAAAAAACGATAATTTCATGATAATAGCAGCTGAATGCGGAAAAGAAAGTAATAATTACAAGAAAACAGAGATTATTCTGATTTTTCTCCATTTGCTTTTCTAGATTTTCAAATGACTTTCTGAACTTGTAATTTAAGTCGATTCCAAAAAAAAGGTAAGTACACACCAATCTCTTCTACATCTAAGTCAAAGTAAACTTTACTTGGATTTTATATTTCAATAGTTAATGAAATTATGAACATAAACACAAAGCAAAAGAACATTTAAGATGATTTATGAACAGCTTATTTTCGAACTCTTGGTTATTTTGTCTTTCAGAAGAGCAAAATTAAGAAAAACATGGAAGTGTTTTAGAAACTAGAAAAATTTTTTATGTTGATATTCTTCAAAATAAACCTCATAGATTAAAAAAAAATAAAAAATATCGTCTCCTTAAAAGTTGGATCTTTTTAAAACTGACTTAAAAAATATTATTTTATAAGATATCAATAATAAAAATACTCTTCTAGTTTCTAAAACACTTTACCTTTACTCATCAAGAGTCATCATTTTGCAGCTGAAAGCCAAAATAATCAAGAGTTCGAAAGGCGCGTTTACACTTTAAAACCACCTTAATCTGAGCACATGTCAAATGAGAGTCAGTTTTGCATGATTATTGATTTTTTTTCGATTAAAAACCAATTCTTATTAATTTCACCAATAAAAATTCCAAATTTTTAATATTATCAAAAAATCCAAATTTCGAATATTTAAAAAAATCCAAATTTTGAATATTAAAAAAAACGTTAAATTTGGAAGAAGGTAATAATATTTTAAACGTAGACAGCAATTATATATAAAAAAACTTCAATTATAACATGGGTTTTTTTTGTTTTCTTACCTAACAAATATGGCATGCACAGCCTGCATGTGTGAAATTCAATAAAATCGAAAAAAAAAATCATGTTATTAAACAAATCAGAAATATTTAAAAAAAAAATACCAATTATTTTGGATAATTAATTATGCATGCCTCTCTTATCACAACACACAAAAATACAGACACAAACCTGATTCAAAACAACAAACAACCCGTGCAAACGAATAAATGAGATTAGACAATAAAAAAATTAAATCGATCGCACGAGCTTCTCAACATTTTACGAACGTTGTCGTACTTTAGACTTTCGAACATTTTACGGGGTTACAAACAAATCATAACTGAATGAATATTGAATTTAACAAAAATCATGCAAGGGACATGTGATCAATGATCATAAATTGCCAATGAAAAATATACCTCGAGAGGCAGAGAGAGCAACGTAGAGGAATTTTCACACATTTAACAACAAAGTGCTCCCCTAATACCTAGTAAACACACACACACACACACCTGATAATTTAAATGCATTTAAATAATAAACGTGTTCTACAGAGCCCTGTGAAGGGCAAACAAACAATAAGTCGAATTAAATTTATTCAGCTAATAATCTGAAAATATTGAGTTAATACTTAAATATAATAATATAAACTATTGACAAAATATTGATTTAGTAAATTTCAATTTAAAAATATTAATAATAAAGTCAATTTTTATTTGGTTCATGTCCTTAACTGGATTCCGTATAATTCACCTAAACACATTTAATTTGAATTCATTTAACTCGTGTGTATTGCCATAAAAGCTTATTTTAGAAGATATTATACGTAAAAATATCTTTAGTGATTAAGCTACCCTTCTAGTTTTTAAAACACTTTTCAAGTTTGTCTTAATTTTGTTTTTCATAGACAGAATGAGAAAAATTGAGGGGCGTTTACACTTTTAAACCACCTCCAGTTCACTTTAAAGTTTAAATTAAACGACACTCTTTAAGGGTACCCACGGATTGAGAATGCATTTAAAACTAGAATACCCTTCTAGTTTTCAATGCGTTCTTAATCCGGGACTGCTCAATCATTTTAAGGGTATTTTCATGATGATATTTATCAAAATAAATTTTTATAGGAAAAAAATGAATAAAAGTTATCTCTTTTTCAAACTCACAGGTTTATTTTGAAAGATATCAACATGAAATTACCTTTAAAATAATTGAGCTACCCTTCTAGTTTCTAAAACACTTCCAAAGTTTCTTTTGATTTTGCAGCTAAAAAGACAGAGGATCGTTTATAATGTAAAAGAAGTTTTAAAGCAAGACATGAAAATCTGCTATCAAAATTGTTCGAAATGTGTCTGACAATTGCTCCAAGTCGCATCATTGACCAATTTACTGAGAAACACCTTGTTAGCGACTAATACACTTTTAATTGCTTTTTAAATTAACCAACAGACACAATCACAAAATGAAATGATTCTTCATTCCTTATTAAAAGTGCACATTCACACAACATTCAGGAATCGCTAATCGTGTATTTCGGGCTCCATAGGATCGTAACTTGCATTCAAAAAAAAATATTATCTACTCTATTGATCCTTTAAAACAAAAGGAGCCGTCTAAATAAAACTTATGTCCAACCCGTGAGGTCACCGACTAACGACCGAGACTTGCGACAACTTTTACAATCTCTCGTAAGTATAACAGGATAAACTCTATAAGGATGACGGGAAAATTTAAAAACTGTACTTCAACAACTTACCGGGACAACCAGTAGTTGTTTCTCGACGAGAATCAGAGGAGCCACTCAGAGTCTCTCTGGGTATCAGAAACTCGGCCGCCACATCCATAAAACCTGTTTAATAAATTAATAATAATTAAGATGCTTTAATTTAACTCTTGATTATTTTTTGTCTTTCAGGAGCAAAATTAAGAAAAACTAAAAAAGTGTTTTAAAAACTAGAAGGGCAGCTTAATCCCTAAGGATGAATTTCATGTTTGATCTTTCGAAATAAACTTTTTATAGACAAAAAAAATGTCGTCCGTTTAAAGTTGGGTGATTTTCAAACACATAAAAGTTTATTTTGAAAGATATTTGACATGAAAATACCCTTAAGTGATAGAGCTACTCTTCTAGTTTCTAAAACACGTTCTCTCACACGTTCTTCTCTTGATTTGGCTCCTGAACGACAGAATAATCAGAGTTATAAAGGCATTTATTTAAAACCACCTTAAACACAGTGAAAACCGTTCAAAAGCGGATAACACGAAATATTGAGTTTTCCATATATTTTAATTTATTTAAGACGAAACGGATAACATGAAACGCGAAAAAATTCCAGACTTAAAGCTTTCAAATTTGCTTTTAGATATATTATAAAATTCATTTTTAAAATCATTTCTTTTAAGACAAAATTCGGTTAATACGAATTATTTCGGTTTCCTTCAATTTCGTCTTAAGCGGTTTCCACTGTACGTCACGAGAGAAAAAAAAATTGAAGTACAAATTTTACCTCTACTTTGAACAACGTGACCGGGAGAAATCGGAACGGAGTTTTTGATTTCCAGTCTTTCGAGAACCTCTTCCATTCCGAGGCCAACTGTACCCGCGGTCAGAGTATTACTGAGTTTTCTTTTGGCCTGAGAAGTTCTATTTGGACCTATCGGCGGAGAACAACTCATTGGACTTTCTGGAACACCACTGTCACTACTATTAGAAGACTCACTACCATTTTGAGCAATTCTATGAGACAGTGTGTCCATTGTTTTTGGCAGTTGAGACGAACACGGAGATGGATTTGTACACCCTTTATCTCTAGCCGACCACTCGCTCGTATAACACTTGATCCAAGCGCTAACTACTTCGGTGAGTTCGTCGTCGTCGGTCGTACCTTGACCCTCGACCAGTTCGGTACTACAACCGTTCAAGCAGTCGAGGCACATTTCGGCTACGAGATCGTTGGCCGAAGATTGACCGCTACAATCTTTTCCATCCATTTCTTCCGAAGAATTTGGCAATAAATTTGTATCGAGATCTAACGTTGCCGAATCGGAGGAAACGATCGTCCGATCTTCCGTCGATTTATCGACAAACAACATCAGATCGCCACTCGATTCGTAAGAGTCTTGCAAACATTCTGCCGATGACGGTAACCAATTGTCAACCTCCTCCTCCTCATAATCATCGCCTGTTAGCAAATCTAACGAACTAGCAGACGAACATCTGAAAAACTCCGCTTCCGGTTTGACACTCTTCACTTTACCGTCAGTTGTTTTCACTAACCAACTACCAGAATATTCATTTGATGGTTTAACCATCGTCGTCTCCCCCATTTCGTCATAGTCTCCAATGTCCACGAGACTAAAACAGACATTTATCGGTGTCGTAACATCCTCATCGTCGACGACGATGACTGGATTCTGTTTCTCATCGTTGTTGGCACCTTCAACAGATTCAACACAATTGCTCTGCAAGTACCGGCCCACTTTTTCCTCCAGTGGACACTCGGTATCATTCTCTATGGCAAGTTGAAGTTCGTTATTTGAACATTCTTCGTTATTGACGTCTTCCGAACCATTCACCGAATCACCAACGTTGAGAATCTCGGACGACGACGAACATTCCTGTACATCTGTAGTTGGCGTACATTCTGTTTCTGACTGGTCACTATGAGGCGTTCTCAGGTCTTCCGTGCTAGCATCGAATACGTAGATTCCACTATCCCTATCGGCACTACCAGATAGGTCACCTTGATCCCCACTAGCACCGCCGGACACGGCAACATCCGATTTGTCGTCGAAATCGTTCGCAGTTATACTTTTAAGTTCTAACTGTTCATTGGATTCTGAATCTGACAAATCATAAACGGGTTGATCAATAATGTCATCTAATATTCCATGAAAACCGTTTTCTAAGTCATGTTTTTCAAAATTAATAATGTCTAGAGAATCCATCGCATTCGAAAGCGCCGAAGACGACTGATAGTCGACACTATCGAGACTTTCTAACCTCTGCACGACGAAGTTATTCGATGACCTTTCTCTACTTTGTACAGGAAGGTCATTTAAACCATCTTCGCAGTCACTTAACGTCTCCGACGACGGTTTCACCTCATCGGAGTCGTAATTTGCAATGTCCTGCAGAGATTGGAGAGATTCGAGAGGTAACCGAAGTAAATCTTCTCCGTTTGACAGTCTACGTTTATGAACGCGCATGGAATCGTGTCTGACACGGCTGTTCGGCGCCACGGCCGGAACATCTAAAAACACAGAATCTTCACCTTCTTCTTCGCTATTACTATAATAGACACACGCGGATTCTTCCTCTTTTGTCTGCTTATCAGAAAGCCTCGACAGTTCTAAGGAACCGTCCAATTCGGGCCCCAAGTCCGTACTGTCGTATCCCGAATCGACCGTTCCAGAAGGACTCGTATTAGAAGACAACGACGACAAAAGATCAGAGTCAGACTTCCTCTGAAGAACCTTAAAATTGGAATGTCTCGTTGGAGGTTGTGGCGCGCACACGGGTGGCAGTGACGTTTCGACGGCATTAATGTTCTTCACCGGTGTTACCGTAAATTTAAACCGTCCGATACGACCGTTACTTGTAGCGGGTGCAATCGGAGGAGGAGGAGGTTGAGAATTAACAATAGTCTTTGAGTTGTATTTCGTTGTACTAGACACTCCGTAACAATCGTTACAACCCTTCTTGGATTGCGCATCGGCATCCTGAAATACACGTGTTACGCGGAAACGATTCCTCGTTGGACTTGGAATCGGACTCGATGTCGGGCTTGGCTGTGGCGACCTCAAACAATGAGAAGTTCCGCGAATCATTTGCCAGGTGCTAGTTTCGCCATAATTCTCAGTCGGAGTCTCGGCAATCGACGAGATCGTAATCGGAGGTGGATTCGAAACCGTTCTCATCGGTGTTCTCTGTACAGGTGGTTGATTCGACCACAGACTGAGCAACCTGTTTATCGGTTCGCTCAAAACCTCCTCCGTATTTTGTTCTTTTTGAAGTTTTTCTTCCTCGATTCGCCGTTTCTCGTAATCGACGTCGTTACGATCGCAATATTCCATAATTTCGAACAATAACGACTGATGTTGTTTATCTGGATCTTGAAGCTGTTCTTTAAGTGACACACCATCAAGTTCTAGTTTCCGAACAGAAGGATTCACTTTCATCGAGTGAGTCAAAGCCATAAGACCACCGAGTTTTATGTTATTCTCTCGTAAGTCAAGAGCTTGGATACTAGAATTGTCAGCTATATATTCTGCCAAAGCCACGGCACCTACGAAAAAGACGAAACAGTTATATGAGACAACTGATGGAAACTAAAATTTCGACTATGAACTTACCCTCGCAAGTTATTCGGCAACCCTTTAAACTCAAACTAGCGAGTGTACGATTTTTAACGAGAGCTTCCTTCAAACAATGAACTCCTTCGTTGTTAAAGTTGTTTTGACCAACATCGAGAGATGTCAAACTTTTGCAGTCAGCCTTAAAAAAAAAAAAGAATCGACGAACACAATTTAATAAAAACAATAGAAATCGTCTCAAAATAACAACTGGTTGGTATTGAACGTACCAACATCTGAGCAATGTGTTCAGTAGACTTATTGGATAAGTGATTATTGTGAACAACCAAAGTGGACAAACCACCGTGACAAACTCCGGCTGATTGGTCACTCAGTCCCTCGGCAATCTGACCCATTCCCTTATCCTTGAAAAATAAATGAAGTATAGACGTTTTATAAAAGTTTTCGGAAGCCACAAACAAAATCGAAAGTGGTGCAGAAAATAAAAGTTTCAAATGTTAATAATTATTATTGAAGGAAGTGTCGTAAGGAGTGTCCTAATATTTTTTTCAATCGCTTGTTAAACTGGTTTCAAAGCATAAATTCACCTAGAACTCTAGTTATTCCATGTTTGAGAAGCAGAATTAAGAAACTAAAAGGGCAGCTCAATCACTTTTAAGGATATTATTACGTATATTATTATGATATAGATTATTTCAAAATAAGCTTTTGATTTGAGTTTGAAAATGACAAAACTTTACATAGACAATATTTTTAAGTTTTTGTCATGAAAAAGTTTATTTTGAAATACTGTATATCAACATGAAAATATCCTTATGATGGTTTCTTGCACACCGTCTTACAGAAAACGCTAGACTTCCGTTTTTTTTTTGCGAGAAACTATGCAAGATTCACAGCAATATTTTTCTTATTTCTTGCATGAAATCTTGCGAGAAAAATAGCTAGGGTGATCGCCGCTCACGATATACCTTTTTTAACACAAATTTTTTAAAAAAATTCTCTACGAATGTACAAAAATCTAAAATTTTCGTCCTTTTCAAACTGAAATAAGTTTATTTTTTAAAAAAAATATCATCATAAAATATAGTCTTACGACAATTAAAGCCAATGTTCTATTTAAAAAAAGGAAAACACTCAAGTTTTTTTTTTTAATGTTGCTTCTAAAAATTAGAATAATCCCAATTCTAGAGTCGTTTTTTCTCTTTAACGTGAGCGACTTTGCTCATTTTATTTTTGAAAAAAAAAACTATCAATAAACTCTCACTAATAAGGTGAGAGTTAACAGTTTCTTTAAAAAGTACTTCTTAGCGATTTCAAATGTTCGGGCGCATTTTCACGAAAAAATCACTACTTCGTCTGTTTAAAATTGATTTGTGGGCAAATTCTGAAGCATATTCTACCATTAATCAATAAAATTAATTTGTTATGCTGGGTACAGATGGTCAATTCTTGGTTTTATTTTGAATTCTATGTGGAAAGCGTCTGTACCCTCCTTTATATAAAAAAAGTCAATTGGACAGTTTTAATGTAAAGCAAATTAACTTTTTTTTTCTTCTAAACTGATTAGAATTTCTTAAGTGTAACTTAAAAAGAGGTTTTAATATGAAAACGAGTAACCATACTCGGCAACAATTTCCGAATAATGTCGAAAAAAATATTCGTGCTACATTTATTGCACTTTGGTTAGCAACAAGCAGAATAAAACGAAAAAAAAAACGCGAAAGTGTAAAAAAAAACAGCTGGAGATTAAAATGAATTCAACGATTGCAAAGGTCGAAATAAGCAAAAAAAAAAAAAAAAACGGATCCGAAACTGAATCCAAAACGACAAAGAAAAAATTACTGAAAAAGACATGCAAATCCACAGACATAATTAGACCTTGAATTAAACCAGTTAGCAACATTCTCGTGATCCCACATATGTACACAAAAACACAGTTGAGAGAGACTATGAATTAAAACATATATAGTGATAACCGGTCACCGAGGAGGAGGAGGCATCACGGATCTACCCCAAAATGACAGTCATCAAAGATTACATTTTCTTTTATTTGCATTCATCAAAAGTTGAAAACAACAATCTCTATAATACTTACTCCTTATCCACCTACTCGAAGGTGAAAACAACAACAACAAAAAAAAAGACTTTCGGTAAATTAATAAAGCAGTTTATAAACAGGACACGAGCTATAGTGGTTTCGTAATAAGTAAACATTCTCGCTCGTTAGAAGTGATTTTTTTTAAAAGAAAGAATGTCAAGTTTGTTAAAAAAAAATTATCAAAAAAGTAATTTCACAAAAAAAATTTCATGACATGTTTTTTTTTTAAAAAAAAAAAGATAAAAATTAATAAAGAAGTTTTTCTAATTTTTCAAAATCAGACAGAAGGTTGATTTTTATATCTTCTTTAAATTGAAAATTATGGAAATATTATGTCAACTATGCATTAGAATAACGTTCGAACGTCGAACCGAACCTCGGGAATGAAAACACACGAATGTCTTGCAGAGGACTGTGATCATGTAATCGCAACTGAGATATGAATTGCATTTCTTCTGTTGCATCATGTGTGATTAATTGTTGCAATGTCAAAAATTCAACACTTTTCATAAGAATTTACTTTTGATTTGAGAACGGGCCAACCGAAAATGAAAACACAAGTACGTATTACACCCAAGATATCCATTGTTGCTCTTCCGGTACGTGTGCAATTCATTTTTGAAGTTGCATTGCACAAAACTCAGCACTTTGGATACATTACTTCCCATTTGAATCATCAGAACTTTCAAATCGGAAATAGCACACCGGAAATGATGACATGGGTGTCTTGCAAAATTCATTGGGAACGTATTGCACAGAAGATATATCAATTGTCGCTTTTCGAGGTGCTTGTGCAATTAATTTTTGAAGTTGCGTTCTCAAAATGCATCACTTCGAAAATATTACATCTACTTTGCATCAGAATAAGCTTTGATTCGGGAGCCTCACTCCTTAAGCCCGGATCGGAACAACGAACAGAACAGTGTGGACGGTTTTCAGAACATTTCTCTGTAACAAAACTTGCTCTTTGTTCTGTTCAGCTCCAATCCACCAACCAGTTGTCGGTTTTTGCACGTCACATCAAGCCAGGAGTAATTTCGACGTATCTACAAACATTGGCGGTTCTGACAGCAGCGGAGTCACAAGTTGCGAACATATTTCTGCCAAAGCAAAGAGAGCGAACAGAACAACGGACGTGTTTCTTGGAAATGTTCGCAAACAGAGTTCGGTTCGTTGTTTTGTTCTAGTCTGGAACCGGGCTTTAGAGTTAATTTTCTGTCTAAAAATGGCTTAAGACACTAAGAAATAAAAAGAATTGTCACAACTGAACTCATTTTGAAAATTAAGCTAAATTAGCTTCTGATATGATAATTGTCAGCTGATTCTTTCTCTTGACGACAGTTACAAACTTACGACTTTCAAACTTTTCTTTTTGATAAAAAAAAACGAATAAAAAAAACGTAATACCTCGAGTTGATTGTTTCCTAAATGTAATAACTTCAGCTTCGAATTGGATCTTAGAAAGTTTCCCACTTGAACTGCATCCGTAAAAGAGAGCCTATTTTGGCCGATGTAAAGTTCACGAAGCGAATTATTCGTCATCAAGTAACTCACTGTTAAAACAAAAACGATGTTATTACGAAAATATCTTAACGACGATCACAAATCAATCAAACTTACTGAGAATTGCTAAGTATTTTCCAGACAGGTTACAGTTCTCGAGATGCAGAGTGGCCAAATTGGAACACACCTTCAGTGTACGAGCCAAGATGTTAATATTGTCACCTAAAGAGATGCCGGCCAATTCCAATTCTCCCAAACAATGGGTCTAATAATAATATATTTAAAAAATTTTTTAAAAGTTATTCATTATTAATTTTTTTTTAGTCAATGATATATTTCTTTACCCTTTTTATCATTCGACAAAAACCTTGCCATCCTCGTAAAGTGAAGTTCTTGTTACGAGAAATGATCAGATGTTCGGCCGACTCGTAATACTCGATCATGTCGAACAATGCAGTTGCACCCTTCGTTTTACATAAAAAGAAAAATAAGACAATTTATTTTTTATTAATAATTTACGATATTTTACTTATTTCAAAATATGCAAATGAAAAAAAATACAATGAAATAAAATTCTGGTTCTTTTGCTAACAAAACTAGAACTAGTGAATCCGGATTTTCATGTCGTTATCTTAAAAAATGAACTTTTTTGCAGTCAATTTCAAACTTCAGTTTTTGCTTTTTCCACCTGAAAAACGAACAAAACTAAACACTTAAAAAAGTCATTTTCAAAGCGTCATAAATAGTTTATTTATTTTTTAAAAGAAAAAAAGGGCACACAATAATCATTTAAGAGATCCAATTATTCTATTTTCTAAAACACTTTCAACTCGTATTTCGTTAAAACTGGTTTTAAAAAAGTAAAAGCCCTTTGAACTCTGGTTATTGTGTGACGTGTTTCAGAAGCAAAATATAAAAGAAAGTGTTTTAAATACTAGAAGAATAGCGCAAGGATATCTTTGAAAATAAACTTTCGTGAGGTTGAAAAAGACGTAACGTTTTAAGCAGATTTCGCCTATAAATATTCGAATCATCGAATCTAGCGAATCTTGAAAAATATTCGAGATTCGAAAACTCGAACCTTCGCGCTTTTTTTTTTCGTCTTTTGAATCTTTCGAATCCTAACCTTAAAAAAAAAACTGTTAAAAACTTGGATAAAATTAGTTTTAACTCCATTGACGTCCAATAGAAGCGTTCACTAACAAAAAAAAAACCGGCGATTGTTGCAATTTCGGTGGTAACCGGAAGCGACCCTGAGTGCCATACTTTTTTTTATTATTATTATTATTAATAATTTAATATTGTGTCATTTATTTTTGTATCTTCTGAATGAATAATATAGGATTCTTATTATATGAAGGATTCGCGAACCAGGATTCGGCTTCGAGAAAATTTAGGATTCGTCCCACCTCTAGAAAATGCCCAGCTTTACCCGTTCCAGTTTCTTACAAACTTTCAATTCAACTCATTAAGTGTTGCCCTTCTGAAAAGCCAAATAAATAACAAGGTTGTTTGATAAAACACATCTTAAAGTTGTTTTCAAAACAAAAATTGTGTACAGTTTTTAACTTGAAATGTTAGCTATAATAAATAACTCAATATTGTCAGGAATTTACAACATATTTGACATTTATAATTTTATAACTTTCTTGAAGGTGAAATATAAAACGTTTGCTTGAAGTTGTCATTAAGAAGAGAATCGAAGATATGTTTTAATAAAAACAATTCATTCAAATGTATGGATGTCTTCATCGTAAAAACAAATATTAAAACTTTTTTATGACAAGTTTTGAAAATGTTCTCACACATTGTCATAAAATGTCATAAAATAATGTTTATGTTAAGACATCATCATCGTCTGTTACAATATGTCATTACACATTCCATTGTTGTTTGTTATTCTTGGAATTTCATCTTTTCCAATCACCTGATGATAAAAAGCTTCCCCTAAGGTTGGTTTATGAACAGCTGATTTGCAAACTCTTGTTTAATTATGTCTTTCAGGCGTAAAATTAAAAAAAAAAACTAGAAAGACAGGCAGTTAGAAATCGGGGAGAACTTCAGTTGGCTCCGCCCTTGTTATGACGACCGGCAACTTCTAATTGGTTGATTATGTAGTCTGACGTCACATGCTCCGCCCTTTTCACCGTCAAACCACACAACAAACCAATTAGAAGTTGCCGGTCGTCATAACAAGGGCGGAGCCAACTGAAGTTCCTCCCGATTTCTAACTGCCTGTACTAGAAAGCGTTTAAGAAACTAGAAGGGTAGCTCAATCACTTAAGGCAATTTTCATATTAATCTTTCAAAATAAACCTTTTATAGACAAATAATAAAAATGGGTCATTTTTAAGCTCGCATAAAAAAGTTTATTTTGTAAGATATCAACGTGATTGACATACCCTTCTAGTTTTTAAACCCGTTTGCCATTAAATTTTTAATAGAAGTAACCTTGTACCTTGTACACACATGAGTTAAATGAATTCAAATTAATAGTGTTTAAGTGAATTATTACGGAATCCAGTTAAGGACATGAACACCAAATAAAAATTGACTTTATTATTAATATAATTTAAAATATTAATAATAAAGTCAATTTTTATTTCGGTTTTATTTTTATTTAGTTTCTATATTATATTTAAGTATTAACTCAATATTTTGAGATTATTAACTGAATAAATTGAATTCGACATATTGTTTGTTTGTCCTTCACAGGGCTCTGTAGAACACATTTATTATTTAAATGCATTTAAATTATCAGGTGTGTGTATAAGGTATTAAACAGTATGGTTAATAAATATTATTTAACTCATACTTTTGATTAAAATATTACAAGAGTATTTATTGTCTATTTCTATTTACAATTTTTTTTCTTCAAGCTTTTGTAAATTCTTTTGGAATCCTGGTTGGGAATCACTGACTTACATAGTAGTATATTCACCTACTATTCACGTTTCTAAGAAACATTGAAATTTTTCTTAAGAAGTTGTTTCTAATGTAAGTATTTGTCCTGAACTATATTTAAGTTGTTTAGCAACATTAATTAGAGCAAGATTTAATTTTAAAATTGTTGACTTAATATTTAATAACATTATTCAGTTAAAAAAAACTAATACAAATAATAATTCTAAGAGAAAAAAAATTACAAAATTAATTAAAAAGGGCCAATTTTTTTTCTAAAATATTAGCCTTTTTTAAACCTTTTTTTGTAACTATTATTAAGATTGTTTTAAAATATTAAAGACTAGTGGGGTAACCCGTCAAAAATAACGGGAGCCAAATTCACAGGCCCAACATTAGAATTTCTTTTCCTCCGCCCTTTTATGACGTCAGACCAAGTAACAAACCAATTAGAAATTGATGACATTCATAAAAGGGCGGAGCAAAAGAAATTCTAATGCTGGGCACAATTGCCCGTGATAAACTGTAGTTTAATTTTGCTGCTATTATTCCCTCCCCTTTTTATATTTGAAAGAGAAAATAAGTTTTTCATTTTCTCTGGTGTGCGCATGCGCGTCGTTTGTTCCTTTTTTACTTCTTTCATTTCAATTTCAGTCACCCCCTCCCCTTTTTCCCTCCACGTTTCTCTCTCTCTCTCCCCCTTCTACACTTTCCAACCTTTTCCCCTTTAATATCATGGGGTTCTTGGATGGGGAGTGTGCAAAATATAGTTGACCTTGAGAAAAAAAAGCAGTTCATTTATATTTATAGATATTCCGATGTTATACACACACACACACACAGACCAACACAGGCACCTGTAGACAGCTTCAGAATTTCTTTGGCTCCGCCCTTTTATGAGCGCCAGACCAAATATCAACCAATTAGAAATAAAAAGGGCGGGGCACGTGACATCAGACCCAGTAACAAACCGATTAGAAATTGATGATGCTCATTAAAGGTTGGAGCCAAAAAAATTCTGAAGCTGTTGTCTACAGATGCCTGTGTTCTTCAACAGGGCTCCATATAATATTTTTGCTTTTAAATTAAAGCGAAAATTTAAAAAAAATGCCTTTTTTAATTCGTAATTTCGTTTGGAAATTATTATTTAGACTATTTTTTTTTAAAAAATTGGAGGCCTTTCTTTTAAAAGATAAGTTCAATTTCGTAAATATTTTTATCTTTTGAACTTTTTTTCATTTAAAAAAAAATTTCAGACACACAAAAAAAATGTCATTGAATATGAAATATAAAAATACAAAATATAATCTGATAAATATTGAAAAGTTTTTCAAATGAAACAAAACTCAACAAAAAAATTTCCAGACATCCAGATAAAAAAGAAGAGTTATGTTTATTTAACTATTTTTTTTTACTATTTTCAAACTCAGAAGAAGAAGAAAAAAATAAATATTTTGGGCGTTGAATCCATAAGACTAGTGTCATAAATATGAATTATTATTATTATTATTATTATTATTATTATTATTATTATTATTATTAAAAAAGACAGAAACCCAGCTGCAAACAAAAAAGGAAAAACCGAAACACAACCCCTTTTTTGTAAAAATAGAGACGGGTTATGAGAGAAGAAAAAGGACACAATAAACAGTTTTCACCTTAAATTGACATTGAAAATAAAAATTATGATTTTCATCTGTTTAACATCTGTGATATTCAATAACAACAGAGAGAGATAGGACTTTTGAGGCCCCTGAGAGACAACCAGTTAGAAATCGGGGAGAACACAAGTTGGCTCCGCCCTTGTTATGACGACCAGCAATTTCTAATTGGTTTGTTGTGTGGTTCGACGTTGAAAAGGGCGGAGCATGTGCTGTCAGACTACATAACCAACCAATTAGAAGTTGCCGGTCGTCATAACAAGGGCGGAGCCAACTGAAGTTCTCTCCGATTTCTAACTGCCTGTCCTGAAAGTTCAGACTCTTTTCTTGTTTTCTAATATGACAGCAAACCCCAAAATATACTGTAATTTGCCTTGAAACCGATCAGTAACCTCTGTGTGTGTCTCTCCTCAGACTAAAAAGGGTTTTTGGTTGCTTTTTATTCTCAAGGAGTTGAGATTGGAATTATAAATTTGGATCTCTTGTTCTAGAATTTAGATCGTGTTTTATGTCCACACTCTCTCTCTGATCATGATGGCCAACAGTGTGACCCCCATGTGCCAATGGTGTGTTTGTCAGTATTTATTATATGTCCTTCATAGTTTTTTTTCTCTATATGTAACTAGTCTCCCTTGTTATCATTTTCATGTTGCTAAGAGAACTAGAATGCGACTAGAAATAATAAAAGACACACATAACTGACAATCATCATGAACAAGCAGATGTCAGGCACTTGTTTTAAAGCAAACTGCTGATAAAAGAAGAAGCTTAGACTTTTAACTGAATTTCTGAATCATCAGAAGGAGAAAACCCTGTTCAATCATCACGTGTAGAACAGGTGGAGATCGGATGGAACCAAGCTTTGCACATACGCGGAAAAAGCTAGTATTGGTACAGGCAGTTGTGCACAGCACTAACTTTTCGTTTGCCCCACCCTTTTACGAGTGTCAGACGAACTATCAACCAATTAGAAATTGAAAGGGGGGGGATGCGACATCAGACCAAGTAACTAACCAATTAGGAAGTGATGACGCTCATAAAAGGGCGGGGCAAACAAAAAGTTAGTGCTGGGCAACATTTGCCTGTTGAACAGGCATTTAGAAATCGGAACGCAACTTCTAATTGGTTGGGTATGGTTGGGAAGTTGCCGATCATCATAAAAAGGGCGGAGCCAGCTTGTGTTCGTTCCGATTTCTAAATGCCTGTGCCTGTTGATTGAACACATTTTTATTATGATGCCATCCTATAAACCAGTAACATGGCTACTTTCAGTTTGCTTAAGCCTCTATTATCACTTGTCGTCGCCATATTGAAAAATACAATCACAACCATCTTTTTTGTGGTTATGAAAATCATGACTACAGTCGAGTTTGAGCAGAAAACGTTCAACCACAAATAAAGCCCCCCCCCCCCTATTTCACATTAGCACATTTTGATGCAATTCAACTTGTGATGTGACTTGCAACTAAAAATTTCTAATAAACTTCTATGTCACACATGAAACTAGAATTACAACCTAGTTCCAAATCTCAAGTTTTCAAAACTGTTGTTTACGTCCACATTGTGGAAGCTATTATGATCAGCAAACAGAAAGTTTATAAAACAGAAAGGATGAACCAGGAAATTCATTCAAAGTTTTGATGTCATTTTCAACATACAGCATAATTGGTTGTTTTGTCAGAAAATTTCGTTAAAATGTCTCTCAGAAGTTGAACATGTGCAACTCAATGAGACTGGGTTCTGCAAAGTTTTCTAAAGTTGCATGTTATATCACAGCTATAAACAAAGAAGTTGCATGTCACATTGCAAGTTTTATTGCATCAAAAGTTGCTAGTTTTTATAGGGGGCTTAAGGGTCAGATTAAGCTAAGAAGGGCCTCTAAGGCTTCCTTTTCTTTGGTGCTTGCCCCCCCCCCCCCCTTCACCTAATAGGCAATAAAATGTCAATTTTAACAATAACTTTTTCACGGACCCCCCAAGAATTCAGAGACCCCTAGGAGAAAACTGTTCCATCACGTGTTGAACAGGTGAAGTTAAGATGAAACAAGCTCTGCATCTGTGACTAGTAAAACTACTAAAACCTCAGCTTCAACTGGTTTATAAAGTACAAGTGGCTTTCATTGGAACTAGCACGCAATACAACTGGGAGTCAAAAAGGTTTATTCCTCACTTCACGTAATACTAATGCCAAGATCCCACATGCAGAAAGAAAAATAAATTTATCTAAATTGAATAATTCCCCATTCAATTTGACAGAAAATGCTAAATTTATTTCTATTCTGCAAAGGAAGTTTGTTTTTAAACAGCAGAAATCTTATAAAATCTGCAAGTTGTAGCAGAATACTGCAATAAACAGCTGAAACCTCATAAAAATATATACAAAGAAGCAGTAGAGAATATTAGAAAAATATGCAGAAACCAGCAGAAAAACTTATAAAAGAAACGCACTTAACAGCAGAATCCTAACGAAAATTTACAAGAATTTGCAGAAAAAAATTGTAATAATTACAAAACAACTTTTGTTAGTTTCTGCCATTCCTGGAGTTTTAGAAATTGTTAGGAATAAAAATAAATTACATCGTAGCAATGTCGTTTGACTCATTTTGGACTCTTTTTGAGGTTAAGTTCCATGAATAGTGCAATAATAATAATAATTCATGCTCGATTTTATCCTTCCTGTAACCAAATAATTTGCTTTTTTGATTTTCTCATCCATCTTCATATAATGTAGTTTTTATATGTAATTTAATTAGTCATCATTAAAAGACGTTTCAAGGAAGACTCAAATTAAAGGATGATGCCATAAAAATGCTAAAAGATGTCTACACACACAGGTTTCACTAGGAAATAATTCAACTCAGGAGCATTACTAACTATACTACATTCTGATTTTGTATAGAAAAAAGCTATTAAAAGGAGTGGAAACCTTGTTGTGTCAAAATTGTGTATGTGTGATTCATTTCCTATATAAAATAAGATGGAGAAGAGAAAAAAAAAATAACCTCAAACCAGACATATACTTGTAAATGACGTAAGAAAATCTAAAAAAATCGACCTTCAGGTTTCAATTGTGTACATATATGCAATATATACATAATATATACATGGCATAATATGATGATGGCTGTATTTATATTCCAGCATCATCATTATCATCATCGAATTCATCATCTATTTGGTTGCCAGGCAACAAATACCAGGAGAGGAAAGAAAAAAAAAGAGTCAAAATCCCTGGGCCCAAAAACCTCATACTTCTTCCTTTCAGTTGACATCTATGGAACAACATGTTCCCAGGGTTTGCACTTTGCAAACAGCTAAGCTAAGCAAAGCAGGCAACTAGCAACAGCCATATAAAAAAACGTTGAAAAATTTTGGCCAATTGGGAAAGTTGATTTTGCAGCATAAATGAAATTGCCTTCACTTTTATTTTCTCTGGTAATAATGTTGAGGTGGTGAAAAAGTACAGGATGTCTCAAAAAACATGTTTTACAACTTCAGAATTATCATTGCAAATGAAATGCAGAAGAAAGAAAAAAAAATACTAGTGTTTGCAACACACTGTATGTAATTCCTAATTACTGTCATTTAACTGTATTTAATCAATTGTCTTAAGAGTTGTGAAATAAAACTATTATTCAGTTAGTTAATGTTTTATTTTAAAATTATGATTAGAAATTTAAAATGTTATTAACATTGTACAGTAAGATTTTTCAAATATATAAGTAGAATATTTTAAGAAAAACTAGAATGTGTTTTAGAAACTAGAATAACAAAGAACTTGTAACATTAAATAAAGAGGGCCCTCATTACAGAAAACCTTGTGACAGTCATACCTTGTGTGCTATTACTTTACGACTGTCATGTTATTTACTGTATACATCAATTGTCACAATAACATTTTACAACGTTACAAGCTACATATGACGATTCACAGTCATATGATAGTCTTATTTTCTTTCTTTAATGAGGCACTTTCTGTGAAATTATTTTCATTCATTTGCTTATTTTGCAGGGGCGACTGATTAAGCGCCAAATTGACCAAAATAAGCGCCAAATTGACCAAACTAAATAGGCGCCAAATTGACCAAACTAAACAAGCGCCAAATTGAACAAACGCCAAACTGAATAAATGCCAAATTTTTGGCGTTTATTCAGTTTGGCATTTGTTCCATTTGGGGCTTATTCAGTTTGGCGTCTGTTCCATTTGGAGCTTATTCAGTTTGGCGTCTGTTCCATTTGGAGCTTATTCAGTTTGGCGTCTGTTCCATTTGGAGCTTATTCAGTTTGGCGTCTGTTCCATTTGGAGCTTATTCAGTTTGGCGTCTGTTCCATTTGGAGCTTATTCAATTTGGCGTTTGTTCCATTTGGAGCTTATACAATTTGGCGTTTGTTCCATTTGGAGTTTATTCAGTTTGGCGTTTGTTCCATTTGGTGCTTATTCAATTTGGAGCTTATTCAGTCTGGCGTTTGTTCCATTTGGAGCTTATTCAATTTGGCGTTTGTTCCATTTGGTGCTTATTCAATTTGGAGCTTATTCAGTCTGGCGTTTGTTACATTTCGAGCTTATTCAATTTGGCGTTTATTCCAAGTGAAGCTTATTCAGTTTGGTGTTTATTCAGTTTGTTGTTAGTTCAATTTGGCGCTTGATCAGCACCCCCATTTTGCAAATGGCTTAAGAAATGCATAAAATAAGAATAAAAAGTCGCCTTTAAATTGCAATGATGATGTTTCTCAGTTAATTTTGAGCCACCTTGCAATGAAAAAGTACAATTTAAAAACCACATGAAATCCATCTTAACCTCAAGAAATCGTTTATGGCTCACAATTAACTCAGTAAAGTTCCATTTACACAATGAAGTCCTTGATCTAAAAGGTTCTCTCTCCACTTGAGAAAAAAAAAACTGTTATATACACTTTTATATCAACACAAGATTAAAATTACCATTTTGTTAACGTGTGTTGTGTGTGAATACAATTATTGTTATTAACCTTATCCCCAAAACAAAACCGAATAAATATTTCTTAAATGTTTTATCCGACACTTTTTTTGTGACCTTACATTTTATAACATAAACAAGAGAACGGAGAAAAAAAAATATAAAATAACGGAAAGAACCGATTAGAAAAATAACATCGGAAGGAAAATAAAAAAAAAATGGTAAAAACTCTCTAAAAGCAAATATATAAATAAAGATAAGGATGAAGAAAGATGTTTTTTTTTTCTGGGGATGTTTCCAACTAGGTTTCTGGATGAAAAATTTTCCACTTGTCCCAATTTCAAAGATCAAAAAATCCGGAAAACACTGGATAAAATAAAAACTTATCCTTCGTTTCTTTTTTTTTTTCTCCCCACTTTCTTTTTCCGATTAGAACAACAAAAAAAAAGTTCGTTAGTTCCCTATTTTTTGTTGTTGAAGGTCTTCCTTTTTTTTCGAAAGCCAATAAAATAAAAGCTTAAAATAAAGCCAAGCTTAAAACGTGACGAAAGACAAAACACACCTCCATTTTTATCAACAGCTGATTTTCAGGAATAAAATGAAGAGAAACGTGAGAAAATGACAGGCATTTTAGAAATCGGGATGAACACAAGTTGGCTCCGCCCTTTTTATGACGACCGGCAACTTCTAATTGGCTGTTTATGAAGTCTGACGTCACATGTTCCGCGCTTTTCAACGTCGAACCACACGAAGTTGCCGGTCGTCATTAAGAAGAGAGGAGCCAACTGAAGTTCTTCCCGATTTCTAAATGCCTGTGTGAAAATGTGTTTTAGAAACTAGAAGGGTTCACAACAATCACTGAAGGTGATATTAGAAATTTTAGAAATCGAGATGAACACAAGTTGGCTCCGCCCTTTTTATGACGACCGGCAACTTCTAATTGGTTGGTTATGTAGTCTGACGTCACATGCTCCGTCCTTTTCAACGTCAAACCACACAACAAACCAATTAGAAGATGCCGGTCGTCATTAAAAAGGGAGGAGCCAACTTGTGTTCTTCCCGATTTCTAAATGCCTGTGTGAAAATGTGTTTTAGAAACTAGAAGGGTTCACACAATCACTGAAGGTTCTTTTCATGTTGATATTATATATCGTTCAAAATAAACTTTTTATAAATTTTTATTATCGACAAAGTATTATTGAATTAAATCGGAGTTCTAACCTCAAAGAGAAGAAGAGTTCATAGGTCACGATAATCCATATCTCAACAAGAGATTAATTACTTATTAAATAATTATCAGTCATAATTTTTTTTATTTGTCGTTTCTTTCATTCGGCAAAAAAAAAAACATTCAACAAAAAAAAAGTTGATAAACACAAAATGAAAAATTAGAAGAAATCGATAAGGTCTCTCAATAATTTCAAAATTTTGGATTAAATTTCATTAAGAAAAAAAAACAAGGGTTCATAGTTCCATTGAAACCCTGTGTTTTAAACGTTATTAACCATAATAATTGTAACTTGATCAGTTCAGGTCCAAATTGAACCTCGAATGACCAAAACATGAGAATAAATAAGGTCAACTTTTATCAATTATTATTGTGACATTAATGTCCTATATTTAGAAAGAAGAACACACCAGCAGGAGGCAATAAAGAGAGCAATTGTCTAACATCACATAAGTGAGAGGTTAAAGGTCAGGCATCAGTACAGGCATTTAGAAATCGGGACGACTCCACCCTTTTTATGACGACCGGCGACTTCTAATTGGTTTGTTGTGTGGTTCGACGTTGAAAAGGGCGGAGCATGTGACGTCAGACTACATTAGAAGTTGCCGGTCGTCATAAAAAGGGCGGAGCCAGCTTGTGTTCGTCCCGATTTCTAAATGCCTGTCTTTCAAGTTTGCAATCATAAGTGAGAGGTTAAAGGCCAGGCATCTGTAGACAGCTTCAGAATGTCTTTGGCTCCGCCCTTTTATGAGCGTCATCAATTTCAAATTGGTTTGTTACTGGGTCTGATACCACATGCCACGCCCTTTTCAATTTCTAATTGGTTGATATTTGGTCTGACACTCATAAAAAGGCGGAGCCAAAGAAATTCTGAAGCTGTCTACAGATGCCTGTGGTTAAATGTCACTCTCCCTCCATGTTACTTAATTAGTAGCGCTCGGATTGTTATGCAACATTCAAACAAATGTTTCTCATTTTGTGGCTCAAGAGCCAATTGTAAAGTAATCACTATCACGAATTATTTTTTTTCTAATCAAAAAGGCTGGTTAGAGGCTAGTTGTCTCTGGTTACAATAATTGATTGAAAAAAAACATAATTGTTGGTCGATCTAAATGACATTCTCACTTCACAATTGGTTCTTGTGCCAATGCCAATTTATATGCATAAAAATCCGATCCTTGCTAATTAATAATTAACTGCTAATTAGGAAGGAATGATGATTACAGAATTCAGGTGGTTTGTTATTAATTATTAATATTGATTATTTTTAAATTAATTATTTTTATATTTATTTAAGCAACACAACTTTAATTTTAAATAAAATTTAAAGAACTAAATTATAAAAAATTCAATAGTTTTAAAAAAAATTAATAACATGCAGTAATTAGTATTTTTTTTTAATTAAATGCAATGCATTTTTTCATAAGCAAATTTTAACAACTTAAGAATTTTAGATTAAAATTCAATTTAATATAATTCTCTTAATAAATGAAAATTTCAATTTCAATCAAATGACTCAAATGGAAGTGTGTTTTAGAAACTAGAAGGGTAACAATCACAAAGGGTAATTGCCATGTTGATATATTTTAAAATAAGCCTTTTCTTTCATGTCCAGTTTCGTTAATTTTTGTCTTTAAAAATGGTTATTCTGAAAAGAGATCAACATGAAAATACCCAGCGACCCTTCTAGTTTCTAACACTTTCAATTTTCCTTAAGTGTTACAGCTCATAACTAGTACAAACAGCTGTAAAAAATGATGGATTATTTCACAGGCAGTTAGAAATCAGTCAGAACTTCAGTTGGCTCCGCCCTTGTTATGACGATCGGCAACTTCTAATTGGCTGGTTATGTAGTCTGACGTTGATAAGGGCGGAGTATGTGACGTCAGACTACATAACCAGCCAATTAGAAGTTGCCGGTCATCATAACAAGGGCGGAGCCAACTGAAGTTCTGACCGATTTCTAACTGCCTGTATTATTTCTAGCACTGGCAACATTTTCGATATATCGATATTTCGATATATTTTTTTTAAATATCGCGCAATATTTTTTTAAAAAAATATCGTATTTGATATATCGAAAAAAAAATCGAAATAACTAAAAAAAATCAAAATATCGAAATAAATCTTTAAAATATTTTTTTTTAGATATTTCGATTTCTTTCGATTTTCCGATATACATTTATCATTAAAAATCGATTTTTCCAAAATATTGCCAGCCCTAATTATTTCTATTTTAAAAGATATCTCTCTGGAGTATCATATATTCTTGTTATAACATGGATAAACACAAAAATAAGATCATAAATTCTGTAAGAAAGGTCACAAATCCTGGGTTTACTTCCGGTGTCAATGGAAATGTACCGAAATGGTTGTTGTTTTCATCTAATCATCAATGATGACAAAACCAACCCCCCCAAAACACACACAAAATAAGGATATATAAACAAAACCATAATATATAAAAAAAGAGGCGGCAATCAATGACGTCACAACATTATGATTTATTATATTATATAATAAATAATAATAATATTTTATTTACTCACTTCATCATCAAGTGAAGTGTTCTCCACATTAATCGTATGGAACTGAGTTCTTTTGAAGATTTCTTCCAGAGCTTCGATCTGACCAAAGTCCAGTTTATTACCTGATTATCAATTAAAAAATCATCATAAATTATTATCATAAATCAATCAAAAAAATGTATGTAGTAAGGCATGACAGGCACGTGATTCAGGATTTTTTGTTTTAAAAATATTAAAAAAAAAACAGGATCTCAATCAATGACGTCATTTAGATGACAATTACCATATTTTAACAATAAAAAAAAGACAAAAATCAAAAGTTTAAACACGAAAAAGTAATTTAAAAATTATGAAGAGAGAAAATAAATTCATTTTAGATCGTGTCTTATTTATTTGACTTGAAGAAAAAAAATGGCATTTAAAAAAAATCCTCCTTGGATTTTCCACAAATAATTCAATGACACAATTAATTGTCTAAAAATAGAGAAAGGTGGTTGTGGGTCGTGACCCACCCGCTTGGTTTCTCCCTCTGAACACTTGTCCGCACACGACATCGGACAACAGACTACAAATTTACAAATAATAAATAACCAAATCTTGAGTTTTTTATTAATTTTTTTTTTTAAAAAATGTCTAAAGAGGAGCGCCATAAAAATACTTGTGCAAATGCAAGGTAGATGGCGCCTGCAACCCCTCCATAGGTGGCAAACTACACTCGTCGCAAATTAGTTGAAATAGAATGCACCCCTTTTAGCTCTAAAAAAAAGCGTCCAAAACAACCTTAATTATCAGCACGTGGACAAACCCCCAGAACACAATATAAGTGAAGAGAGAGCACGTGTAGAGAAATAGCGATGACGCAATTAAAAGTTTGCCACGTGAAAAAAAAAAAGAGAAGAAGGTGAGTCAAGAGTTCATTGAAGAGGGTCGGTACATTTCTAATGGGAGGGCTAGTGGCGCCATCTAACGCTACAGGAACAAAATAAATGATCTACTTGCATTCTTAAGCTTGTCACACACTAAATGGGATTGAACGGAACGAATCGGAATATTTTCATAACAAGCATATCAATGGGATGATATCAAACGATTCATTCATAAAGGAAGAATCACACATGCTGAAAAACTAACAGAAATTAGAAAAGGAATTATTTCTATGGTCTTTTTTTGCATTGAAAGATATATGGGCGCTTCTGTTAAACATGTTAAAAAGTGAAATTTCGTGGGATTTTAATATTTTATTCAGCGTGTGTGTGATTCTTCCCTAAGGCAACTACTATTTTGAGGCACTTTTCGGTGGAAAAAAAAAGTAGTCGCGTTTTCAAATGAAATAATGCCATACTAAAATGGCCACAATGACAAAATTGTTGTACAGTTTAGGTTATTTTTTTTTTATAAATTATGATAAATTATTAAACACTGTTTTGTTAAAATGATTACCTTGAAGATCCAAGGACTCGATTCTGTCTTCAAAGTTCTCCGCTTTCTGAACAAAAAAACAAAACAGAAAACAATTTTACAGATTTAGAACAACAGTGACGTAAATTAAAAACTGGAAAAAGAAGAAAAATTACACACAAAAAAAAAGCAACTGAGAAAAAGACACAACAAGATCGAACTTCCGATTACAATAAATATAAAAAAACCCTTTTAAAATCCCATTTTTTTTAAAAAAATAGAAAGACTTTTTTATCTTCTCAAAAAAAAAAAAAAAAAAACAGAAAACATAAAAAGATGTACAACTAATCTTAAATAGTCACTTTTCTAAGCTGAAATGTGGCCCATTTTGCTCATAAAGAGGCGAACAAACTCATTAAACATCCATCCATTCTTATTGCCTTTTCTTTATATTTTTATTTGTATCTTGAGCCAAAATGGGGGAAAAAGACAAAAGAGAGAAGAAAATTCAAGCAGTCACACAAATTGTGAGATTTCTTATGGAATAATAACATAAGAAATGTACCACCACCCTGTGATAACAATAACACACAGCCAAGAGTAATTTCTCTACACTCATCTTACCGACGCCAAATTTGGCGCCCAGAGAGAACACTATTCTCAAATGTGTTTGTTTGCATTTGTCAAATACAGTCAGACATAATCAAGTGTCTCTCTGTTCAATGGAAAAACACAACAAGGTTGGCTTTAGATCTAAATTTAAGCTTTTTTTTAAGCTCAAAAACAAAAATGTCTATAACTCACTAGATAGCGCCACTGTCAATTACTACAGGTCTAGCATGCATCTTCAAAAGTGGCACTAGATGTCTCTCACTACTTCCCTATCTGTTCTCGCTGTTCAGGCTCAATTTGTGCAATTAAAGCGGAAGGTTGTGGCTCTCTTTAAGAGTCGAACTCGGGTGAAATGCATCCTGGCACGCGGACTTTTTATGCTCCCTACATTCCCGTTGATGACTTAGCGGGCCTTTTCGGATTCCTCTCGTTCTCCTTTAGTTTTTTTCTTCAACTTTCGTCAGTTCTTATAATAATTTTCCCAGGATTTTCATGGCATCCGTGCTCCCAATGTTACCCCCATCCAGCATCGAAAGTAGTTTCTACGTCAAAATTAAGACTGAGGCTTTGATTTATTGCATTTGATAAAAAGTGATGTAGGAGAGTGACAAAAGCTGCATTGTCAATGCATGTCTTGCATGTCAATACCCATAATGCATTATAACCATGGTTATAATCAATCGCCTGCAACTACTAGCAATCATTAATCCAACTGGAAATATCTTTTTCAGTAAAAAGAAACCTGGGTTAGAGACTGCAGTTCAAGGCTGGACTATTTCTATATGATTGTATAAAATATAGCCTCTAACCAAGTTATTAGACTGATATTTATACTTTACTGGTTGCATTAATCATTTTATTTGTTTCACTCAAACTTTGAGCTGCATGAATAATAAAATGAGGTATATTCTTAAAAGTAAAAAGTATAAGAAAAAGCAAATGCTAGGTGAAAGTTTTGCTTTTGCTCAATCTTTTTATTTATAAGGCTTGTAGTATTTCCTTTTGATTTAGCAGTAAAAAGCATTTACTTTTGTTTTATTCACACGACATCTTCTCTTATTACAGAAGTGACTTTATAGTCAATTTTGAACAAACTGACAGTCATTTTCAAACGCCTCCTCAAGAATGTGGTCATGTGAGGATCATCCTACACTTGTAGTTTTGTTCTCAAATGCACCTCTCTCATCTCCCATTCGAACCAATTTAGACGGCAGATCTTCTTATCCCATGTTCTCCATTACATCATCTAAAAATGTTATGGAGAAAACGGTTTTGTCACGCTTCTGTGACAAAAGGAAAAGTTCTTTCCCCCCCCCCCCCCTCCCCGCGAATAGAAATCTTGGAACAAATGCGGATTTTATCTTCTAAAGAAACGAAGAGTTCTACTTCCTTATGATATTTAAAACTAAACCCAAATTCTCGTTGTCAACACCAATTAACGTTTTGAAATTTCTTCTTTTATTCTTAAGGTGCGTTTAAAGTGTAAACGGGGCTTTCTTGTATTTCAGGTGCAAAAAATGAAGAGAAACTTGAATGTTGAATATAAGAAACTAGAAAGTTAACTGATGCACTTTTAAGAGTATCTATCTTCATGTCGTGTTTGTTATCTTTCAAAATAAGCTTTTTATACCAGTTTAAAAAATAACCCAACTTTAAAAAAGCTAAATTTTAACTAAATATTAAATTTATATTTAAACTATTTTAACTAATTATTAAATATATTTAAACCATTTTAACTAATTATTAAATACTAGTGGGGTAACCCGTCATAAATGTCAGGAGCAAAATTCACAGGCAATTGTGCGCATGCGCGTCGTTTTTTTCCTTTTTTTTTTACTCCTTTCATTTCAATTTCAGTCACCCCCTCCCACTTTTCTCTTTCTCTCTCTCCCCCTTCTACACTTTCCAACCTTTTCCCCTCACCCCCTCCCACTTTTCATCTCCCCCTTCTACACTTTCCAAAGGAAGAGTTCAACATATAGTTGACCTTGAGAGAGAGAAAAAAAAAAACGGTTCATTTATTCAAATTTATATAAATTCCGACGTGCTTCAATGGTTTTGTTACTCCACACACACATACACAGACCTGGGATATTATATATATATATAATATTTAAACCATTTTAACTAATTATTAAATTTATTTAAACCATTTTAACTAATTATTAAATTTATTTAAACCATTTTAACTAATTATTAAATTTATTTAAACCAAATTAAAAAATATTAAATTTATATTTAAACCAAATTAAAAAATTATAATAAAATATTCGTTTATCTTGTTAAAAAGTCATGCTTGTTTATTACGAACAACACAATGAATGAATGAAAACACAAACTGCGGCAAAATAAAACAACACAGGTAAAACCTTTAACTTGTAAGAGTCAGTGACCTCACACTCACTCAGTGCACAAAAATGAAAAAAAAGAGGGCAATTTTGCTTTTACTAAGAAGAGAGAATGACGTCAAAAGCGTTGCCATTGGTTGCAAGTCAAATCGCGCCAGACGTGCAAAAACAAATGAAAACACGTCACAGCTCCATGAATCGGATTCCTCCACCCACCCCATAAGCCCCTCCTCTTCCACCAACCCCCTTAAGCCTTAACAATTAAATGGGCTAAACTAGTTTGGCTTTGTACCAAATAGGGATTTTGAACTGAGCCCAGATTACTCTGGGAAGAAAAAAAAAAATCAAGTATATTATAAAACCCATGTGTGTTTAATTTGTTAAAAAAAAAAAGAGAGCGTGAAAAAAACGACAAATTCTCAAATTTCTCATCTGGGTCTCAGTATGCTAATTAGGAGGATAGAGATGGGGGGGGGGGGGGGGTCGTTATGACAATTTTTAGGACGCATGTGACGTCACAAAAATGCAAAACTAAAAAAGGGCAACAGATCTTCTCTCTTGTTTGATTTTTTTTTCTTTCTTCTCAATATTATTTTTCAAAGAGGACACACGGAAGTAGGGCAAATAAAATCACTTCCACTTTAGTGTGCGCACGCGCGTGCAAGCACATAACACCCACGCAAATTGACAAAAAAATTAACTAGCACATATGTTATTGATCAGTCAATCTGCAAAATATCCAACCCTGCAAGTGAATCTGTAAAATTCAATACATTTTAGGGTATTGAATTTTGCAAATTCACAATAGCAGGTTTGGTTGTTTTTGCAGATTGCCTTGCGCCTAGGACTTTGGCTGATTTCGTAGATTGACAGAAACGAACACCACAAAACGCATTGCAGATAATATTGCATTAATGTCAAAAATAGAATTGACAGAAACCAACTAACTTCTTTTTATGGGTGACATTATTTAATATCAATGAAATTCAAAAAGTCTTTGTTTATGTGTTTCATTCATTGTTCAATAACAACTAACAAGCTTTCCCAATAGGCAGTTAGAAATCGGGAAGAACTTCAGTTGGCTTCGCCCTTTTTATGACGACCGGCAACTTCTAATTGGTTTGTTGTGTGGTTCGACGTTGAAAAGGGCGGAGCATGTGACGTCAGACTACATAACCAACCAATTAGAAGTTGCCGGTCGTCATAACAAGGGCGGAGCCAACTGAAGTTTTCCCCGATTTCTAACTGCTGGTGCTTTCCCGTAAGTAGAAGCTGGGTAAATATGGTCAATTCAGGCTTGTCCATTATTTGCTTTTCATTTGAAAATTTTATGTGTACAGTGCGCCTATTTTTTTTCTAGTTTTTAAAAAAGAACTAATTTGCTGCTCATCATTGCAAGCAATCCACGTTTAAGATTGACAATTCTGTATAGTTTGTTTCACTGTAAGATAAAGCATTGTGACGTCAGAGGGGTTGACAAAAAATGTAGTCTTGTTTTCAATAAAACGAAAAAAATTCAGTGTTTTAGAAACTAGAATAGTTAATGATAATGCTAGAAGTTTAACTATTTAATTCCATTATTTATTTATAATATTCTTTATTTATTTATTTATAATATTAATTAATTAATTTAATTAATATTTAATTTAATAAAGGCGAAAATAGTTTTTCATGAAATGTCAATGGAAAATCCAAAAAAAACCTGTCATTCTTCAAACTGAACTATAAAATGTTTTATTTTTTAAGATATAAGAATAATTTAACATAATCTTTTACTTTTCTAGTTTTGAAAACACTTTGAATTTTTTTTTCGTATAAATTTCATAAAAAAAAACATCTATGGAGCTTAGCATTAGCCACCGCAGTGGCGCCATTAAGCGGAATAAATACAAAATAAATATCTATTCAGCCACCTCTTTTCTATCAAACTAAATGACACAATCCTAAATTTTACATCAACCCCTCTGACATCACAAGCAAAATTGAGGCAAGCTATATCCACAGGAAGTTAGAAATCGGTCAGAACTTCAGTTGGCTCCGCCCTTGTTATGACGACCGGTAACTTCTGATTGGCTAGTTATGTAGTCTGACGTTGAAAAGGGCGGAGCATCTGACGTCAGACTACATAACCAGCCAATTAGAAGTTGCCAGTCGTCATAACAAGGGCGGAGCCAACTGAAGTTCTGACCGATTTCTAACTGCCTGTGCTATATCCAGCTTAAAACCATTTCACGCTGTCAACATTTACTAGCTGCTGTGTACTTTTTCAGGCATTTTTGTTAACATTAAATGCCGGCCAACACACACACACAAGCCTGAAGGTAACTTTTCAGCAATATTGGCAACTTTCTTCTGAATGTATTTATTACTCATAATCATAAATGTTTATTCATAGATTGTTTTTTTTTTGTGCCATGTGAGCACATTCATAATAATTAAATTGCAAATGATGAACATACACACATTGTAATAAAAGAACAATGGCCTCTGAACAACAAAACCTCCACCATTTTATTATCTGCTAATTCAAATCATCAATTGTATGCAAATTTATTATTTATATATATCTCTGTATATTGGAAAAAAAACCACACTTCATTGGAGAAATTTCTGAAAACTCATTAATTACACTGTAGTAATTACATTTAGTAGTAAATCTTCACACTAATTAGTGGTTTTAGGCAATATGCGAAATTTCTAAATCAACAAGCCAATCTAGTTAATGTTTTAACAACAATTTCTAAAGTTGGTTTGCTGATTTTATGTATTTTTCACAGTGCCTAAAATGCTAGACAGGAGATTTTTTTTTGCTATCAAAATTGGTGGGGTTTTGCAAACTGACTACAATAAAAGGAGAAAAAAAAAATCAGTCATTCTATAAATTTTCTAAAGTTTTGTCTGCGCTTCATCGCGTGTTCTTGATTTTGTGCGTTTGTGGTCTTGTTTTATATTGTTTGCATCTGTAAAGTTGCTGTTTAGAAAAGTAGAAGGGTCGCTCAAATTACTAAAAAGGTATTTCCATATTGATCTTTCAAAATAAACTTTTTTTACATAAAAAAATTTAAAACGATAGTCTACTTAAAGTAGGGTCATTTTCAAACTCGCATGAAAAGCTTATTCTGAAAAAGAAACTAGAAAGACGTTTTTTTTAGAATCTCAATTAATTAGTCTCTTCAAATTAAACTTTTTTTTTTGGGAACAAAAATTAAAAAAATTGGTCTGCTTTTAAAATGGGACCATTTTCAAACACACCTAAAAAAGCTTATTTAGAACTTACTCTTAAAAGTGATTGGGCTACCTTTCTAGTTTTTAAAACACATTCAAGTTTCTCTTCATGTCACACCTGAAAGACAGAATAATCAGAGTTCGAAGAGGCGTGTTTACACTTTAGAACCATCATAACCGATGAACTAATCATATAGTTAAGGAATGGTGGGCATGTGTTCGTGCAAATTGCACAATCTCTCTCTCTCTTTCTCAGTCTCTCTCGCCATTATAAGTTCAACCATCCTTATGAAATGGATTTTGTGTGCCATTAAGTAGGCGGAGTTTTCAAACAGGTGAAACAGAGAGAACAAAAAATTCAAACGAAATATTAAAAAAACAACAACTTGGTGTCTCTCTCTCTCTCTCTGAAGTAAACTTAACAGGAATTTAACCCCATCATCATCATCATCTATGTACGTGTGTGCGTGACCCCATCATAAGGTATATATTTTATGGCCAGTCGACTAGTGAGTGAGCGAGTGAGTGACCACCACCAACCCAACAAGAAACACGCCATCTAATCAACTTTAAATTAACGTATCTCATTTTCAATATATTGGGTATTATATATATATATATATATATATATATATATATATATATATATTGGGTATTATATATATATATATATATATATATATATATATATATATATATATATATATATATTGGGTATTATATATATATATATATTGGGTATTATATATATATATATATATATATATATATATATATATATATTGGGTATTATATATATATATATATATATTGGGTATTATATATATATATATATATATATATATATATATATATATATATATATATATATATATATATATATATTCAGTATATATATATATATATATATATATATATATATATATATATATATATATATATATATATATATATATATATATATATATATATACTGAAATGAGATCCGTTAATTTAAAGTTGATTTTATTGGATGTTTACAGACAGTTCTGTGATGTTCATTAAATCTCATGAGAAAATTTACAATTTCATAATTTATTATTATTAATTATTATAATTATAAGATGGTTTATAAAGCAGTTGTTAAAATACGCAAATGATGGAAGAACAATAGAATCCAATTATTGATTATTCTTGTGTTTAAGAAACAGAAAATAAAGTGTTTAGAAACTAGAAAAGTACCTTATTATCAACGTTTTTGACGATTTAAAAGGGCTTCATAGAAAAATACTTGTGTAAATGCAAGGTAGATGGCGCAATGCAACCTCCATAGGTGACCAACTACACTCGTCGCCAATTAGTTGAAATAGAATGCTGCCTTTCAGCTCTAAAAGCCACGTTTTGATCTTAATTATCAGCACTTGACAAACTTACACCCAGAACATAATATAAGTGAAGAGAGAGCACGTGTAGAAATAGCGATGATGCAATTAAAAGTTTGCCACGTGAAACAAAAGGAAGGTGAATGTCAGCAGTACATTTCTATAGGAGGAGGGCTAGTGGCGCCATCTAATGCTACACGCACAAAATAATTTATCTACTTACATTCTTAAGGCCTTGTTTACATTGTGGTGAAAATTTGTACTTTTTTTTTAAATTTCAATTGGTGAAAAATTGAACAAACGTGACCTTTGCCTATGATAGTGAATAGGCGGGGCCACATTTCTTCTATTTTTCACCCGTTGAAATTTTAAAAAAGTACAAATTTTCACCTCAGTGGAAACAAGGCCCAAAGCTTGAAAGATATCCACATGAAAATTAAATAAAGTGTTTGCACTACCCTTCTAGTTTCTAAACCACTTTCAACTTTCTCTTTAATTTTACACCTGAAAAACAGAATAACCAAGAGTTCGAGAGACGCCCCCCCCCCCCGTTTACACAGTAAAACTACCATAATGTTGTTTCTATGGAAATTTTCACTCACAAGTCGACTTGATTATTTAAATTAAAACAATGAATGATGGTTAATTATACAGGGTAATTCCGTAATCATTTCAGATGGTATTACTTAAATTGTGTAATCAAGGAAAATACAACATTCTCAAGAAGAAGATGAAAGAAGAAGATGAAAAGGGAAATTTACTTAAGTTCTAACCATGACCGACATTATTTAATCTGGTCTTCAAAGATATTTTCGCCCTCGTTTGTAATTTTTTATTAAACTAGCAATTAACCCTTTAATAAAAAGAAACGCCTAAATGTAATAAAGACAACCCTCAATTTTCAGGTCAAACAGTTGTCATTTACAAATAATTATGCAAATTAATAACACACGCAAATGGCACAAATTAAGTTACCCTATGACGCCACCTGGTGGCCTACTTCTAAAAAAGAATTTAATAAATTTGCTAAAATAAATACATAAAAGTCATCTAAACTTTTCCTTTTAAAAAATTCTTTGTTTCAGAAACTAGAATAGTAAAACTGTTTGGTTAAATTTAAAATACTTTTAAATTTTCAATAAATGTTTAATTTTATAATTTTTGAAAATAAATTAACAACGGTTTCAGTCAATTTAGTAAATATGGTTTTCAAAACTACCATACCATAATAAAAGTTAAACATTAAAATAACTGTCATTCTAGTTTTTAACAAACTCTTGACGCCTATGATGCCACCTGGCGGCCTAATTCTAAAAAAAATTACTAACTTTCTGTTCATGTAAAAAATAAATATATAATTCATGTAAACATTTCTGTCAGATAAAAATTCTTCGTTTTAGAAACTAGAATAGCAAAACAGTTTTATTAAATTTAAAAATATTTTTCAATTGAATTTCACTCCAAAAATAAAACTTTTAATTGAACATTTTTTAAAATGATTTTTAAACTGCCATAAAAAGTTTATTTTATTAAAAATATCAATATGAAAGAATGAAACTAACTACCCATTCTAGTTTTTAAACAACTTTGAATTGTTTTTCTAGATATATTGCTTCAGGGGGGGGGGGCTCAGGAGTGAAATTATTGAACATAAATTAAATTGAAAAATGTTTCCCCATCAAGAAAACCAATTTCCCTTGTCAAAATAAATCCAAAAATTCTATAAAATGGTGGCCCTAGGGGGTCATTCTAACCTAAGGGGCCCTCTTTCCCTATATTCGATGATGATGATGAACACACACGCCCATGAGACCACTTCCATAACCAATCCCTCTGATTGGCCAACTCAAAACCCGTCCCTCACGTGAGGTTTTCAACTTATGACGTCAAGAAAACACCTGCAAAACATGATGTCATTCATGAATGCCGGTTAATTATAATTTTGCATCAACTTACCACATTTTTTTCCTTTACCTGATTTTTCATTGCAGAAAATCAGAACTTGACCAAATTTACATTAATTTTTTTTAATAATTTTGTAAGCTATTTTAATGAAAAAGTGTAAAATGTTTATTTGTTCCAAAAGCAAAATTATAATATAGGTAAATAGTTTAAAATTAAATATCACAAACAATTATAAAAACTACACATTTAAAACTTTAGAAACATGTCAATATGAAGAAGACAAGAGAAAAATGAAATTTGTAACAAATGTAATCAAGTTATTGAATATTAAAAACTTAGGTCGGCCCTAGACGTAACATTTTACTGCGCAAATTTAACTGCACATAGTGTCTACTACTCTATGCCGCGTTGTTCATGTCAAAAAAATACTCCTAATTAGTGATTCCACCATTTGAATTAGTGATATCATTAATTGAATTACTGATATCACTAATTGGGAGTATTTTTGATATAAACAGCGTGGCATAAGAGTGGTAGACATGTGCAGTTAAATTTGCGCAGTAAAACGTTACGTCTTAGAATCGGCATTAGATTTTTAAAGCTTGTTTTTTTTTTTAATTTTAATAATTTCTAAATTATTTACAAGTTTTTTCAAATTTATTGCACAACATTTCCACACTTTTGTTAACAGGCATTGTCAGGCAACCATTTCCTTATGTTTCAAATGTGCAGCTTCTACAGATTTTGAGATGTTTAATTTTAAACGATTTTTACCCGTGACATTCTTAATTTGGCAATACACTGGTGAGGAAAGGGGGACAGAGGCCATATACTGTACGTTTCTTATAATTAGGGCTCGGATTTTTATGCAATATCAAACAAACGTTTCTCAATTTGTGGCCCAAATGCTAATTATTATCATTCGACCAATTATAATTTTTTAATCAAAGTGACTGGTCAAAGGCTAGATGTCTTGGTTACTAATATAGATGTCAACTACAGTTTTAGCCTCTAACCAGTGTTTTTGATTGAAAAAACAATAATTGTTGGTTGATCTAAACAGGGGAATTGTTTCTTCACAATTGGCTCTTGGGCCACAGATTGAGAAACATTTGCTTGATGTTGCATAAAAATCCGAGCCCTACTTATAATACTTTTAAACACTATTTGTTATATTTTAAACTATTTTGCCAAAAGTAATGAAATTACTATAATTAAATAATTTTTCAAGTAATAGTAGTAATTCACCAAATGTTTCTCAATCTGTGGCCCAAGAGCCAATTGTGACGAAACAATCAATTCCCCTGTTTAGATCAACCAACAATTATTGTTTTTCCAATCAAAAACACTGGTTAGAGGCTAAAACTGTAGTTGACAACTGATAGTAACTAGACATCTAGCCTTTAACCAGCCCCTTTTTATTTAAAAAAAAGCATAATTGCAGATGCTCTAATAATAATAATGGTTATTCCACAATTGGCACTACATGCAGTTAGAAATCGGGACGAACACAAGTTGGCTCTCCGCCCTTTTTATGACGACCGGCAAGGGCGGAGAGCCAACTTGTGTTCGTCCCGATTTCTAAATGCCTGTGTTGGCACTTGGTCCACACATTGAGGAAACATTTTGCTTTTGATATATTGCATAAAAATCGGAGTCCTATAGTTAATTAATAACTAATTAACAGAGGGCGGAATTCTATAAAAAAACATATTCCAAATACATTCAGGTATCATGCCCAAATTTAATATCCATCCATTTCAGAATGTTAGGAATTGAATAAACTACATTTATAAATACATATTTTACATATTTTGGAAAATATTTAAATACACATATTTTTTTAAATATTTATTGAAATTTAAACATATAAATATTTTTTTTCAAATATTTATACCAATCACAATCATTATTAATCACTGAATTGGAAAGAAACTAACAAAATTATAATTTTTCAAGTATCTAAATGTTATTTCGTGAATCATTCGTTACTTTATATAAGGTTAGTAGAGACCACATGTTAGAAACAAAGAAGACAAAGAAAGTTAAGTTATTTTATGTCTGTTTTCCAGTTGTTAATGAAATTTAACAAAACCATTTACTATTTGAAAGAAAATTTGTCTTTTGCAGTAACTTGTGACGTATTAGGGACTTAGCGAAATTTCGTACGAAATAAATTTATTTACGAAATCCATTATTTTCACGTCATTTCCGGCTGATTTCGTTACAACACAAAGATTTCGTACAAAATGAGGCATTTCTTTACGAAATTATAAAATTCTTTCGTAGTTGGATTTTGTAGAAACGAAATAAACGCGCATGCGCAGAAGCGTTTAACGCAGTTTGAGAAAGTTGAAAATGACGCCATTTTTCCACCGTTTCGATGGAAAACGACGTCGTTTTAAAAAGAATAACCAACCCTACATGAAAGATTTCCGATTAAAGCAAGAATATTAAGTGCAAAGAACAATAAAAATTAAAAAATCTATGTTTAGCGGCGATTAATTAGGCAAAAATTACCACACAAATTGCCGTAAAAGGTGAATGATTTCGTTTACGTTTTCGGGTTGCTTCGCTAACTACAATAACGAAATTGAAACGAAAACGAAATCACTTAATTTAAATATATAAATTTCGTGAAACTTAATTTCGCTAAGTCCCTATTGTAGTGAAGTGGTCTCTCACTATCAATTATCTAACATAAACATTTTATGATAATTCTGATGATAAAACATTTTTACTTTCTAAGAAAATTAAAATAAATGAATTAAAAGTATTAAACAGACTATTTGCTTATTAAAGAATATTTAGGAATTTAAAAATATTTTAATACATATTTTGCCCATTTTGAGTACATATATATGTACATATTTTCCAATAATAAAAACATTTTATTCCGCCCTCTGGTAATTAATTACTATGAATAGTAATTTGTTCTAACATTGATTTTTTATCTGAGAAAACCGAATAAAAAGAAACACAGTGATTATGAAATAAGGTTAAAATATAGAAAAAAAAGTTAAGTAATAAGAATATTAATTCTTTGAAAATTATGAATTCACAATAAAATTAAAAGATCTTACATAAATCCCTTTTTTTTTTCTTCAAGGAACTGAGTAAAATAAATACATAAAAACAAAGGATGTATTAAATAAAGGGAAAGGAGGAGAGTTAATAAAAATGCATTTCAATGTTAATTATGAGTCAGCTTAAACAAGTAACTTGAATATTAATATTAAGAAGGAGAAAAAAATAGGGGTGTATTATAATAATAATAATAATAAAAGGAAGATGATTTCCATCTTTGATGGATTGAAATAATGATGATAAATAATGATTACAATTTACAATTGTAAAATGGAGCTTGCTTGTTATTATTATTATTAAATTCTATGTGTCTAATAAAGGAGCTTCTGAGGCTAAGAAAGTGAACGGTGCCTCCTGGCACACAACTGAAAAAACAACAACAACACTAGTAACCAATCATTATCATTATCATGAAAAAAGCCATGAAAATATAAAACAACAAGAACAAATGTTATTGTTATTTTTTTGTTATGGTCACAATGCATCCTCTCTGTTTGTTTGAAATCCCTGTTTTGCTTCTTTTTTCTTTCGAGACTCAAAATGTTGACCCATTGAAAATGAAATAATAACAAAAAAAACCAATAAATGAATTCCAAAGTGATGCAACTTTTTGTTTTGGAGTTGTTTTTAACCAAATATACTTTTTATATGTTATGACTTTTTTCTCTCTTCATTTTATTTATAATAAATTAACTCTCTTTGTAATCCGATTATAAAGTTGAAAAAAAAAATAGTCATGATCACCTTGTCCCATCATCACACAACGAATGGTGGGCCACAAATTTATACAGGCAATTAGAAATCGGGACAAACAGAAGTAGACTCCGACCTTTTTATGACGACCAGCAACTTCTAATTGGTTTGTTGTGTGGTTCGACGTTGAAAAGGGCGAAGCATATGTGACGTCAGACTACATAACCAACCAATTAGAAATTGCCGGTCGTCATAAAAAGGGCGGAGCCAACTTCTGTTTGTCCCGATTTCTAAATTCCTGTCACATTTATACCTTGTACTCACACATGAGTTAAATGAATTCCAATTAAATGTGTTTAGGTGAATTATACGGAATCCAGTTAAGGACATGAACCGAAATAAAAATTGACTTTATTATTTTAAATTGAAATACTTAAATCAATATTTTGTCAATAGTTTATCTGATTATATTTAAGTATTAACTCAATATTTTCAAGATTATTAACTGAATACATTGAATTCGATAAATTGTTTGTTTGTCCTTTACAGGGCTCTGTAGAACACGTTTATTATTTAAATGCATTTAAATTATCAGGTGTGTTCTAGGTATTAAGGTGACTGAATAGTTATTAATTTCGTTTTGTGACTTTGTCCTCCCAGATGACGCTACTGCAATAGCTATTATGTTCTACAGAAAGTCTCTTCTGAAAAAAATTTATATTTTTCAGGAGAACGTTTTTCAGGAGAAATATTACATAAAAATTCAAAGTGTTATAGAAACTAGAATAGTTTATGATAATGTTAAACGTTTGTTTCATGATAATATCTTTCAAAATAAACTTTTTATGACAGTTTGAAAAAGAGCGAAAATAATTTTTCAAAAAATGAGTAATTTTTCAAACTGAACTATAAAATTGTTTATTTTTTAAGATATTGCCATTGCCAAATTTTAGCATGATATTTTACCATTCTAGTACTGATAACAATTTGAATTTTTATTTTCATAAATTTGTTACTAAAAATCATTTGCTTGACATTTTTTCATCCAAATTTTACAACAACAAAAACGTCTATGGAGCTTAGCATTGGCCACTGCAGTGGCGCCATCCGGATGGGGAAGCCAAAAGCAAAATAAATATCTATTCAGCCGTCTTAATAAAGGAAAAGGAAAAGCCGATTTTCGAACTCTGATTATTCTGTCTTTCAGAAGTAAAATTAAGAAAACCTAAAAAAAGAAAGTTTATTCGTTAAGATATCATCATGAAAATGCTTCCAGAATAACCGGTCTCCTATTCTAGTTTTTAAAGAAATATTCAAATTTTGTTTTCAAGTTGTTGCTTCTAGAGACCTACATAAAGCCCATGGGCCGGCATTTTTATGTTAAAGGCCCATGGGCTTCGTGGGCCTGGTGGGTTTCGTGGGCCTGGTGGGCTTCGTGGGCCTGGTGGGTTTGGTGGTCTTTGAGGGCATCACGGGTTTGGAGGGTGTTTTATCATTTCTCTCATTGGGTTCTTTACAAATGTATTGAACTGAACCACATATTATTTCACACGTTAATAAAAGTATAACATATTCCTCACTGACCAATCAATAAAATAAACATATTAAAGCCGATAATGGGGCAGTTTCTTTTCTTGGTAAGCATGTGAACTTGTGAACCATTTAGTGTGGAAATTAGAGACCTACAAAAAGCCCATGAGATGGTAGGCTTTTGGCCTGGGTTTGGATCGGCATATTTATGTTAAAGGCCCATGGGCCTGGTGGGCTTCGTGGGCCTGGTGGGCTTCGTGGGCCTGATAGGCTTCATGGGCCTGGTGGGCTGGGCCCAGCATAAAGTCTCATGGGCTGGGCTGGGCTTCAAAATTTTACTCAATGTAGGTCTAGTTGCTTCTTTAAAAAAAACATTTGCATGAATTAAGTAAAAGTTTCGTTAGAACTTATTTTCAGCAAATGTCCATTAAAATGAGCGAAAATGTTCGCCTCCATAAAAAAAACCGTTATGATGTCCTTTATTTTTGTAGGAAATGAAAAACAGAAGTTTCTTGTTTTGTCCTTTTTTCTTTTAAAAGTAGAATAATAACAATAAATAGTTTTTTTTAAAAAAACCATGTCAGTATTTTCACTATTTTGTAATATTAAAAAAACATAAGGTGATGGCATTGAGTTTTTAGTGTAGGTTAAAATAGACGGCGCCAAAAACGCCGCCAACCGTTGAAAAGGTAGAAGTTAATGAACAACACACACAACCAATTAATAATAATAATAATAAAAGTGGTCAAAAAAATGGAGGAAAAGAGTGACAACAACACCAACGTTCTAATTCTTTTTCTTCTTGATAATGATGATGATGATGATTGTGTGTCAAGTTCAACATATAATAATAATAGTCACTAAAGATGTCATAAGAAAAGACAGAATAAAAGGGGGCGGGCGGGTATAAATGTAATATAAGTGTAATTATATTTATTGTACACTTCATAAAATATCTATTAGAAGGACATATGGCAATTGCAAAAAAAATGTTGGAATAACGTTTGTTTTTCTGCATTTTTATGTATTTTCCCTGTATTTTTCTGTATTTTTCTGTATTTTTCCTGTATTTTTGCTGTATTTTTATTGTATTTTTACCGTATTTTTGCTGTATTTTTCTGTATTTTTCCTGTATTTTTCCTGTATGTTTCTGTATTTTTTACTGTATTGTTACTGTATTGTTTCTGTATTTTTACTATATTTTTCCTGTAATTGTCCTGGCTTTTAGGTGCAAAATGAAGAGGAACTTGAATTATGTTTTAGAAACTCGAAGTTTTAGCGTATTATGAAAATAACCCAACTTTAAGCTGAAACGG
This sequence comes from Brachycybe producta, assembly GCA_036925085.1. Taxonomy (NCBI): domain Eukaryota; kingdom Metazoa; phylum Arthropoda; class Diplopoda; order Playtdesmida; family Andrognathidae; genus Brachycybe; species Brachycybe producta. Next base: position 10,090,792 of record JAUPFP010000002.1, on the reverse strand, counting down.
CTTAGCAGGCAATTTTTATTTTAATTTTTTTTATCAATAAAAGGTTTATTTTGAAAGATATCAACATGAAAATACACTTAAGTGATTGAGAATGACCCTTCTACTTTCTAACAAACTTTGAATTTCTTTTTAAGGTGGTCTTAAGTGTCAAAGTGCCCCTCGAACTCTCAACTACTATTCTATCTTTAAGGTGCAACAATGAACAGAAACTCAAATGTCTTAGAAATTAGAACAGTGTGTGTATTATTTTTCATGTTCATATCTTTTAAAATAAGCTTTTTTTATCGGTCAGTTTGAAAATGAGCTAACTTTAAACTGATGATAAAAAAGTTAATTTTGAAAAATATCAACATGAAAAAGAAACACCTAAAGTAAATGTCCCTCTACTCTTTCTAGTTTCTATAAATTCTATAATAATTTTCTAGTTTCTCTTCATTTTGCTTCTAAAATACAGAATAATCAAAAGTTTGAAAACCAGCTGTTTGCAAAACATCTTTAAACATGACGGAAAATCCTATAAAAAATCATAATTTATTGAAAAAACAACACTTTTTATAGCTAAAATATATTATCTTGAGCTGTCAATCAACACCAACATCAAACCAGAATAAACAACAACGACGATTATTTAAAACAACTAATCTCACCTCTAATTGCTGAACAACCTTGGACAAAGGTGTGACGTCATAACGGTCACACGCTGCTACATAAGCGGCCACCACTTCCATAGCCGAAACTTCCACAGCTACAACAACAAACAACAAAAAAAAAACAATAGTTTTTAAATTATAAAAGGCTTGTCAAGGTTGTCAAAGGTCATTGGGGTGGGAAGGGGAGAGAGAGGAACCTAAAATGGTGCGGGTCGATCCAGTTTAGAGGTCAATTTTTAAGGTCAATCCAATCACTTTCATCATTGTGTCAATAGAAAGTGGAAAAAAAAAATTTGGCAAAGCGAGAAGAATTATTATTATTTGGATGACGTCACTGACACACGCGCAATGTGTTCTAATTAGTCAACACGTGCGACTTCCCGCCAAATGTTACATTATGGGCGTTAATTTCCTGTTGTGGGTCATGAATCATAATATTCGTATTTCATTGTGAATGGATCACAGGACATTAAATCATTCAATGACATGACCTTGAATAACTTGTGACCCACTAAAGGCCCTTTTTTTTAAAAAAAAAAGGTCATTAGCACCAAAATTAATTAACATTAATTTTAAACACATAAAACTTGCTAAAACACAAACTACTTTCACCCTAATGAACGTAAAAAAAACTATTCTTTCAAGAAAAATTTTGTTAAAAACTAGAATAGGCTTAAATACATAAATATATTTTTATGATAAATTTGTAATTTATTTTTTTGTTGTTGTTGCTAAATTTAAAACATTATTTTCCAAACTGATACAAAAAAAGTTTATTTTGAAAGATAATATTATCCTCATGAAAATACATTTTATCAGATTCAGATTGATTCAACCCTTACTATTCTAGTATCTATTAAGTATTAACTAATAAACTTTTTAAAAATATTTTCATTCAAAAAGCAAGTCTTTAAAAATAAACTATTTTTTAAGGATTAATATTATGGTACATTAACTATTTTCTCGCTAAAGTTAACATTGATCTCTTTCTTTTTATAAAAAAAACTGATAAAAAGGTTTCTTTCATGAAAAACACATCAGATTCAGGGTGATTCACCTATATAGACGCCTACTAGTCTAGTATCTTATCTAAAAAAAAATTCTTAAATTGTTTTTTCCTCAATCTGAATCGCTTAATTTTCAATTTAATTTTTTTATTAAATTATTAGTGATGGGCAATTTCGTGAAATTTATTTTATTGAAATATTTCATGAAATTTATGAAAAGTTGTAAAATATATTGTAAAATATATTGAAAAGTTGTAAAACTAAAATCCAAGAATAATTGCATCAATTTACATTAACTTTATAAACTAACTAGTGGGGTAACCAGTCAGAAATGACGGGAGCAAAATTCATAGGCAATTTTGCGCATGCGCGTCGTTTTTTTTCCTTTTTTTACTCTTTTCATTTCAATTTTAGTTTCCTCCTTCCACTTTTCCCCCTCCACGTTTCTCTCTCCCCCTCCACTTTCCCCTCACCCCTCCCACTTTTCTCTCTCTCTCTCCCCTTTCTACACTTTCCAACCTTTCCCCTCACCCCTCCCACTTTTCTCTCTCTCCCCTTCTACACTTTCCAAAGGAAGAGTTCAACATATAGTTGACCTTGAGAAAAAAAAACGGTTCATTTATTCAAATTTATATAAATTCCGACATGCTTCAATGGTTTTTGTTACTCCACACACACACACACACACACACACACAAACACACAGACCTGGGATATTATATATATATAATTGTATATATGATTATTTCTCACATAATGTGACTAATGATTGTATAATAATTAGACATAATGTTTGAACATTAAAGCAAATTCTATTTATTCAAAAATGATTGAAGAAAATGAAACAAATTCCAATAACTTTTTGAACAAAAAAATTGCCACAAATGTTAAAATTAAACAAGTCATAGTTTTGCTGGGGGTTTACTCCCCAAGAACGTAACTTTTTTTACCGTTCTCAACGTATGGCTACCGTGACCAGTTTTGACCACGGTAAGCCCACTTTTGGCCACGGTTGGCCCGATGTGGCCCCGAGTTGGCCACCACCCTGCCGGATCCTAACCGACCGGGATCGGTCGACGCTTTTTCGACCGCAAACATGTTTAAAATACTCTTATGAACTAATTACAATCACCATTTTTTTCGTTAATGGTTTCACTATTTTGAAACAATTTTTTTTTTTAATATTTTAAACTTAAGACATGTGAAATATTTCAATAAAATGAAATATTTCACATATTAGATTCTATGCCACCATATCACTAATTTTTATTGACATTTAATGAATTATTATTGAAACATCTTTTATTTAAATATTTGATGTTATTATGGTGTCAACATAACTAAGTGACTTTTAATTATAAACTCAAACATCAAAAGTTAGTTAGCTTATTTTTTTTAAAAAAAAAAACAACTTGAAAGACTGTTTTAGTAACATCATCATGTGTGAAAAAAACAAGTTCTAAAAATAATTTTAGGGAAGAAAAAAATGTCAAATAAGTGTAAAACTTGTTATATTTTAACCTTTATTTGCGTCAATGTGAGAACAAATAAAAAAAAGTATTTAAAAAAAAAAACCTCAGAGAAAGTAAATTTTGAAGCATCTTGTATTTTAGATTATTACATCCTCTCTCTCTCTCTCTCTCTCTCTCTCTCTCTCTCTCTCTCTCTCTCTCTCCGCCCCCTTTTTTCCCGTCAAATTCACTACTACATTGAAAAGCTTTCGATTATATTCAAAAAAAGCATGTCAATGAGTCTCAAATGAATCATTAAAAGTAATTTATTATAGTGCAGATGTTTAGTAGCGCCACCACACGGCTTCTACTACTCCTCCTCTTCATTGACAATCTGATTTGCACTACTGACCTCAAAACCCAGTTTTCTTTTTCTCATCTTTCTTTATCTCTCTCTCTCTCTCTCTGGGTTCACTCTCTTATTACCAATACACAGTTAAATGTGAGAGTTTACTATTTAAGTGTGTGTAAACATAGTTTAAAATGCTGAAAACAAGATAAAAATCCTGATGATTCCCGTGAATAAATTTACTATGTTTAATAGACTTAGGAGGGGGATTTTTTTTTCAATAGATTTTACGTAAAAACCATACAAAATTAAAGATTTTTAACTGAAAAACATCTCTCCGCCTCCGTAAAGCACCCCTCCCCCCTTCCTCACAAAAATAGGCGTAAAAACCACCCCTATGGCATGTAATAAACCCACATTGAGCCAAAACCAGGTTGAAGAAAATCAATTTTTTTTATTAATAAATAAAAAATTGGATTTTTTTTAGAATTTAAATCAGATTTTTTTCATTTATTTAAAATTATTATTTATAATAAATTCATTTCATTTCAGTTTCATTAAAATTCTGAAAAATAATTTTTAAAATGAGATTAAAAATCACTTAATTTTTTTATTTTGTTGGCAATTTTTGTTTGATTACTTTAAATTACGTCGATTTGAATGAATATGACCTCAAAACGATGAAGCAAAAGCTGGAATTTCATTTGCTATAATACAAAAGTGATCCAATATGGCTTCTTCACATCCAAATACAGTAACACAATAGACGCCATATATGTACACTCCCCTCCCCTACCCTACCATCATGCATCAAAATTCTAAATCATGTCATCGAAAATGATAGTAAATTTTATAAAGTTATTGGCTAAAAACAGGTATTTTATGTGGAAAAAACTACGCCATTTTTATTCTTTTACAAATTTTCTGACATTGTCAAACATATTTTAATTTAATTTCTTGTTTTTCAAAAAAGCAAATCTCGTTTTTTTTTTGTAAACAAAATTCATTGTAATAATAATTAATAATCATTATAATTTCATTTTTTATTATAATTAAAAGAAAATCAATTGTGATTATTCCTTCATTTCATTCAACATATTTTTTTAACTTTCATTAATTATGTTTAATTCTAAGTAATCCCTCTAATTAGTTCCCATGTTATCGGTGTAAATTTAATCTCAGTTAAGTAAACCAATGAAACCTCATTCTAGAATAAATACATTGACTTTTATAGCAATGATAACTAGAATATTTTCTATATATTAAGCACAATATACAACAATAATGTTGCTGTCATTTGCATTTCATGCAAATTGCACAATGGGTTTTTTACCTGGCAGTAAACAATTATTACAATTAATTAATTAGAATTCTTGTAAATTCTGCAATTTTGAAAATAACTTCCAAGAAATTTTTTTTGTATAAAATAGAAAAAAAAAAATAGCTGAAAAGGTTATTCTTTGTTTTTGCTGACATCTTGAAAAATAAGCAGAAAAATGATGAAATTTTCTAAAAAAAAAAGTTTCTTTTTCTTTTCAAAGATGCCAACATTAAATAATCACCTAAAATGATTCATTTACCCTTCTAGTTTGTAGAATTTTTCTAAAAGTTAAAGAGTACATTCAGTACCGGGCATGATAATTTCAATTGGCGCAATTTTTAAATCAAAAACTTGAATTTCGTTTTAAGGGTCTAGATACATCGTTTAATTCGAAATTTCTCCGAATGTAGGCGCTGCGATCGTTGTTGATTGAAAAACGGTTTTTTAACGTTTTTTCTCCCGGTTCGAAGTCACATAATAATTAATAGAAAAATAATTCCGCGTGCTAATCTTATAAAAAGAAAACATGGTGAAGCCAATAGATTAATACACGTGCTAATTTTTGTGTGATTGTTCTAAGTCGCTTTTAATGGGAGTTCTTCAAATGTTTGGGTGACGGTTTTTTTGATCCTATGGGAATTAACATGGGGTTAAAAAACGAACGACTTTGAACTTTGTTTAAAAATAGAAGGACCTTTTCAAAAATTATATAAATCGAGCACGTGAAGAACAATACTTTTTATTGCATTTTGCGCTTTACTGTATTTTAATTGAGCGATTGTGAGGCGATTTCTTTCAGTTTTAGTAACACCATATAAGAACACTCATTTGTCTCGTTGTCGTCTGCTCAAAACAACAAGATGGCGGTGTACCTAGGCTCTTAAGACCAGACATATTTCCGACTAGAAAGAACATATATTTCGTGTTATCAGAGTTTTCAAGTTATCCCCCCTTTATTTTTGTTGTTGTTTTAAACGGGTTTTCTCACTAAAAGGCTGTTTCCATTTTTATTATCACAAAATGAAATCTTTTCTCCAGCTGCTTTTTTTATACTTTGTTTTTCTCTTTTGTTTATCATTGGTTTTTGAATTTCTAAAAGGATGTTTTTGTTGTCATGAGAGATTCAGACGAACACCAGAAATGAATTATTATATTTTACCATTTATTTTATTCCAAGGCCAAGAAGAAGAAGAAAAAATCATTCAGTGAACAAAAATAAAAACTTCAAAACGTGCACTTAATTTGTGAATTAATTAATACAAAATAAAGATTATTAAACTTTTTTTTAACAAACAAAAAAATCGGTTAATTTCACGTAGCAATAGAATGCTATAACAAATTCAATCACAGGCAGTTAGAAATCGGGAAGAACTTCAGTTGGCTCCACCCTTTTTTTATGACGAACGGCAACTTCTAATTGGTTGGTTATATAGTCTGACGTCACATGCTCTCTCTTCACTTATATTGTGTTCTGGGTTTAAGTTTGTCCACGTGCTGATAATTAAGGTTGTTTTGGACGTGGCTTTTAGAGCTAAAAGGAGGCTGCATTCTATTTCAACTAATTGGTGACGAATGGAGTTTGGCCACCTATAGAGGGGTTGCAGGCGCCATCTACCTTGCATTTATACAAGTATTTTTTCTATGGCGCCAGCCCTCTTAATTGTGCTAGAAAATACGACTTTTTTACAAATTGCGTTAAATATTAGATGGGTTTTGGGTGTTTTATGACCCCAGCTGATTTTCAAACAGTTAATCATTTGCGTTTCAGAAGAGCAACAACAAAGAAAAAATTGAAAGTGTGTCAGAAACTAGAACAGGAAAATGAATCAATAGTATTTTTCATTAATTGATATATTACAAAATAAGCTTTTCATAAACAAAAATATATCCACCTACTACTTAACGTTTGTGTTATTTTGCTTTAATTTATTATAAAAGCTTATTTTGGAAGATAACATGAAAAATACCCATAAGTCGCCATTCTAGTTTCTAAAACACTTAAAATTTTCTTATTATTTTGCTCGTATTTGACAAGAATAATCAATAATCTAAGAGAAGACGTTTCCACTCTTTAAATCCAGCTTAAATTGTAATAAAATCATGTTTATTTAAAAAAAAATATCCACATTGAAAATACCATTAAGTGATTGTACGAACCTTCTAGTTTCTAAAACACTTTTCTAGTTTTCCATAAATTTGCTTCTTTTTGAAATTAAATTAAAATTATAAAAATACTAGTGGGGTAACCCTTCATAAATGACGGGAGCAAAATTCACAGGCAATTGTGCGCATGCGCGTCGTTTTTTCCTTTTTTTTACTTCTTTCATTTCAATTTCAGTCATCCCCTCCCACTTTTCTCTCTCTCCCCTTCTACGCTTTCCAAAGGAAGAGTTCAACATATAGTTGACCTTGAGAGAAAAAAAAACGGTTCATTTATTCAAATTTATATAAATTCCGACGTGCTTCAATGGTTTTTGTTACTCCACACACACACACACACATACATACACAGACCTGGGATATTATATATATAATATATAATATTAATTAAAATTAAATTTAAATTATCATCAAAAATATATATATTTTTTTAAGATGTCGTCATGTAAATTCTTTAGCATAATTATAAATATGCTATTTAATGTTTCTTGCGTTTTCGCAATGTTAACGCGCAATTATTTATGTATAAATTGTGTTCAGCAAATTTTCTTTAATTAATTTCCATTTCGAAAGTTTCAGAAAGAAAGAACGAAAAAAAAAAACCGCAACCATTTGCTAAAACACACAAACCAATTAAGTTCTATTTAATTTCCAATTAAGACTTTGGTTATGAGAGAGGAACTTATGTTTCATAATAAGAAGAAGAAGCATTTGTTGCCAAAGAAAGGAATTGGAGAGAGAAAAGGGCTAAAAAGGGGGCTCAGCTTTATTTATTTTACTTTTATTAGTTATAAGCATTTCTATAAATAGAAGCCCTTGAAACGCCTTCAACAAACTGACATGGTTCACAAGCAAATATTATAAAGTGACACAAAACCAATTAGAAAAATAATCAAGTCGTAATAAAAATTGGTTAATTATCATTAATCCATTATAAAAGCAATAATTAACGCACAATTCCTCACCCCCTCCAAAAAAAAATTGCCCATAATTACAATCGACGCCAACAGTAGCAAACTTGGACAGGCAGTTAGAAATCGGGGAGAATTTCAGTTCGCTCCGCCCTTTTTATGATGACCGGCAACTTCTAATTGGTTTGTTGTGTGGTTCGACGTTGAAAAGGGCGGAGCATATGATGTCAGACTACATAAAACCAACCAATTAAAAGTTGCGTTCGTCATAATAAGGGCGGAGACAACTGAAGTTCTTCCCGATTTCTAACTGCCTGTAACTCGGCCACGTGACATCCGCCCCCCTCCCCAAACCAACATCCATTCATTCATACGGACAAGAAATGAGCGTTAAACGACACAACCAATATGGAAAGGCGCGTACGTGGCGCTGGATTTGACCAACCAGGCCAGGCCAGGCAATTGTGTCCAGCATTAGAATTTCTTTTGCACCGCCCTTTTATGAGCGTCAGACCAAGTAACAAACCAATTAGAAATCGATGACGCTCATAAAAGGGCGGGGCAAAAGAAATTCTAATGCTGGGCACCTGTCAAACCAGGGGCTAGGATTTTTATTGGAATAACAAGCAAATGTTTCTCAATCTGTGGCCCACAAGCGCCAATTTGTGAATTCCTTTTAGATTAACCAACTATGGAGCGCTGTAGATATTCAGCCATGTTAATTATGCCATGTTGCGCGCACCATACTCTAATAATTAAATTATTGCAAGTGCCCTCTTGTAGCAGTAATAATTTAATTATTAGAATATGGAGCGCATAACATGGCCGAATAAGAGAGATTAAAAGTCGTCGACATGTCGAGAGATTCTGGAAAAAATCTTGCATGTCCTTTACAGGCATCCGTAACAAACAATTATGGGGTTTTTTTTTTTCCTAATAAAGACACCAGTGGGTCAGTGGGTCCAGACTAGAACATTACAAAGAATGGAACCATGTGGGTGGACGGTTTTCCGACCATTTCTCTGTAACAAATTTTGTTCGTTGTTCTGATCGGTCCCAATCCACAAGTTGTCGGTTTTTACCCGTCACAACAAAGGGATGTTTGTGTTCGTGTCAGGCGTAATTTTGGACGTCTCCGCGAACATTCCACCGAGGTTACCAACTGGGAAGAAGCTGCGAACATGTTCTGTTCAAGTTTGGACACTCCGGCAACAGCAAACAGAACAACGAACATGTTCTGTCCGGTGTTCTGTTTTAGTCTGAACCCACCTCTAGACAGAAAAAAAAAATACCTTTTTTTTCTACTTTTTCAAGGTTTTAAATTATTTAATCTGCGATTGAAATCAGCCAAAGATAATCGGCGTTTACTTTTTTTTTAATCAAGGATGAAGATAGGGTGGAAAAGCCAAAAACACATTGAAGATTTCTTTTTTTTTAAAAAAAAGAGTAGTCATATTTTTCGCTCCTCAAAGCTAACAAAAGTTAAAAGAGAACAGTTTAACCTTGAAAAATATTAAAAGCAAACAAAAAAAAATCGTTTCCAAAGACCCAAAACTGAACCAGAAAAAAAAGGCCTACGTTCTATGCAATACACATGCAGAAGGAGACAGACATTAGTAAGAGAAATTCACTTTTAACCCACATTCTGATAGACCAAGTTCGGAGCTCAAGGCAAAAAGAGCGGAACAAAATTCACAATTAGAAATAGGGGAGGGCGGAGTTCAGACTGACTCCGCCTCTTTTATTATAACTGACGTCGTACAGAAGGAAGAAAAAAAAACCACAGGCATTTAAAGAACAGCAAAATACAGTAGTTTGCCCCGCCCTTTTATGAGAAACTTCAACTTCCAATGCCTAGTTCTCACAACCTTCTTGTAGCTCGGGCTAAAATAGCCTTGGCTAAACGACTGTGTTCACATGTGAGCAGCTACATATGGGCTTCGTGACCTGCCTAAAGGGGGGGGGGGTCGCTCACTACAGCATATTTATTTCATTTTTACAAATTTGGCACTGGCCCATTATGTGTGGACATTGTGCTGTGTATAGCCTGCATAATTGGAGTGAAAATGGCTGATATTGTGCATACTAACAAAACTGAATTGCATGAGTCTTCATTGAACACACTAAATGCAACATATTTTAATTGTAGGTAGGTTGATGATTTAGAGTTTATGGAAATAAGTAATTATTAAATAAAGATCAATTGATAATTTTAAATTATTTTAATAAATTAACAAATAGAATGAAACATCTAACAATGGAAATAGAAAATGAATGACGCCATTTTCTATTCAGATTTATGACCACCAGGTGGCGTAGGATCAAGTTAACTTTGTCTTGCATTCACACTAAATAATGTGTAGGCTACAAATGGGTAACCAAGGCTACCTAACCCTAGCTAACATTTGACATTGACCACCATCTAGTGTGTGTTCTCACAACCCTTATACATAGGCTAAGTCCTTAGCCTGAGCTACATGAAGGTTGTGAGAACTAGGCATAATTGGTTTATTTGGTATGACGTCACATGCCCCGCCCTTTTCAATTTTTAATTGGTTGATAATTGGTCTGACGCTCATTAAAGGGCGGGCAAACGACTGTATTTTGTTTCTAACTAATAACTTGTACACATCATGAGTTAAATGAATTCAAATTAAATGTGTTTAGGTGAATTATACGGAATCCAGTTAAGGACATGAACACCAAATAAAAATTGACTTTATTATTAATATTTTAAATTGAAATACTAAATCAATATTTTGTCAATAGTTTATCTGATTATATTTAAGTTAATTAACTCAATATTTTCAGATTAATTAACTGAAATATTGTTGGTTTGTCGGAACTTTGTCCTTGACAGGACTCTGTAGAACACGTTTATTATTTAAATGCATTTAAATTATCACGTGTGTACTAGGTGTTAGTCTTTCAGGAGAACAAAATTAACAGAAACTAGAAAATGTTTTAAAAACTAGAAGGGTAGCTCAATCACTTAAGGGTATTTTTTATGTTTGATATCTTTCAAAATAAACTTTTCATAGACAAAAAAATTTAAAAAACATCTTTTTAAAATTGGATCTCTTTCAAACTCGCATAAAAAGTTCATTTTGAAAGATATCAACATGAAAATACCCTCAAGTGATTAATTTACCCTTCTAGTTTCTAAAACACATTCAAATTTCTCTTCCTTTTGCACCTGAAAGACAGAAGAACACAATCAAGAGTTCGAGAGACGTTTTTATGCTTTAAAACCACCTTAATTATAGCTGTAAATCAATCATTATAAATAATAGAAAATGAAAATTATATCATAAATAATATGTGTTGGTGGTAATGCGTTTATCGCTCTTTTCAGTTAACAAAAGGGTTAAAAACTGGATTAAACAGGATTAAAAATGTAGTTTGAAGAGAGAGAGAGAGAGAGAGAGAGAGAGATGTAAATATAAAAAAAAAGTGAAACGGCGTCAAGCAGTCCTGAATAAGTGTGACTGAAAAATACTCGAGAAAGTATTGTAACCAAAAAAAAAAATGAAACTTTTTGAAGGGCGCGCATAGCAACATATTAAAGACAGTTACAAAAATAAAAATAGTTCTCTTTTCTCATTTTTTTGTGTCATTGTTCCGAGAACTAACTTAAAAGAACTGCCAACTACGAAGTTAGAAAACGACGTAAAATGGAGGGGGGAAAAATAATAAACAGAAAACAGTTTTCTTTCCAACTTCTCATTGAAATATATAATATTTAATGAGAGTTTTAAGTGTAAATGGCTCTCCTCTCGAACTCTTGTGATTAATCTTTCAGAAAAGCAAAATGAAGAGAAAATTGAATGTGTTATAAACTTATAATAAAAAAAAACTAGAAGGGTAACTCAAATCACTTAATGTTTTCATGTTGAGCATCATTTTCAAACTAGCATACAAAGTTTATTTTAAAAGATATCAACATGAAAATACCCTTAAGTGATTGAGTTACCCATCTAGTTTCTAAAACACTTTCTATTTTCTCTTAATTTTGCCTTTCAGATAGTTTACCCTTCTAGTTTCTCTTAAAATGCCTTTCAGGTAGTTTTAGCCATCTAGTTTTCAAAGCACTTTCCAATTTCTCTTAATTTTGCCTTTCAGATAGTTTTCCTCTTCTAGTTTCTAAAGTACTTTCTAGTTTTCTTAATTTTGCCTTTCAGGTAGTTTTCTCCTTCTAGTTTCTAAAACACTTTCTAGTTTTCTCTTAATTTTGCCTTTCAGGTAATTTTACTCTTCTAGTTTTCTCTTAATTTTGCCGTTCAGGTAATTTTACTCTTCTAGTTTTCTCTTAATTTTGCCTTTCAGGTAATTTTACTCTTCTAGTTTTCTCTTAATTTTGCCTTTTAGGTAATTTTACTCTTCTAGTTTTCTCTTAATTTTGCCTTTTAGGTAATTTTACTCTTCTAGTTTTCTCTTAATTTTGCCTTTTAGGTAATTTTACTCTTCTAGTTTTCTCTTAATTTTGCCTTTCAGGTAATTTTACTCTTCTAGTTTTCTCTTAATTTTGCCTTTCAGGTAATTTTACTCTTCTAGTTTTCTCTTAATTTTGCTTTTCAGGTAATTTTACTCTTCTAGTTTTCTCTTAATTTTGCCTTTCAGGTAATTTTACTCTTCTAGTTTTCTCTTAATTTTGCCTTTCAGGTAGAAAATGAAGATAAAACGTGCTTTAAGAAACTAGAAGGGTAGCCCAATCACTTAAGATTATCTTTACGTCTGTTATCTTTCAAAATAAACTTCTTTTTATGTGAGTTTGAAAATAAAACAACTTTAAACAGATAACATTTTTAAAATTTTTGTAAGTAAAAAAAAAATTATTTTAAGCGATAAATACGAAAATGAAAGTTAAATGATTGCGGCAACCCTTCTAGTTTCTAAAACACTTTCTAGCTTCTCTTAATTTTGCTCTTCTGAATGACAGACTCAATCAATAGTTCGAACAAATCAGCTGTTCGTAGAAAACAATCTTTTAACCGGTTACAGCTGAGTAAACAGTGTTGCCAGGTACCGATCTATAAAAATAAAAATAACCAATAAATGGCATGACGTCATATGTTTATTTAAAATTAAGCGCTGCATCGGTATACTAATATGTCGCTATCACCTTTGAAGCGTACAGGCTACAAACGACGCCATATTCGATCACACTCAACTCAGTAACGTAAAAGCGCCAAAAGCTTCAAAAACATATAGTGAAGAAGTTGACTCATGCCTTCAACTTCCCCCTTTTAAACATAATTTTCTAATCAATTTGTGGAGGGTGGAAATCTCGTTTATGTTTTTCCGCCACCTCAATAAAAGGTGTTCATATTACACAATTTTCTGTCAATATATGACTGTAATAAACGCCAAATAAAGCAGAAATTTCATCTTTTTTATCCCTAACTTTTGGTTTTTCAAAGAAAATGAAAAATTCAACAGCCAACCAACATCCAAGAAATGAGCAAAAAAAAAGAGGGAGGGAGGGATGACAAGCAAGATACAAACTGGAATAAACCAGTTCCAACTGGTTTTCTCAATGAACGAGTTCTTACAACCTAGAAAAGAATCAAGCGCCTTTTTTTTTTCTTCTTTCCCTTCCTTTCGCTCACTCATCAACATGGTGACGTCATATTAAGACGCTTACAAACAACTAGTAATAGCACTTACGTATGCGGATATCGCAACAATTTTCAATAATTACTCTGCAAAGCAGCTCAGAGGGCCCATTGGCAGAGAGACTGATTCAAACGCAGCATGCAAAGATGCATTGTGAAAATAAATTTATATATAATTGCAACCCAATGCAAATATAATATTTAATAAAAACCATACATATGTGCGTTTGTGGATCTTGCGGATAAGTCTCCATAAAACGCTGAAAAATGCAGAAAAAGACTATGGCACCCCTATAAAATATGTTTGTAAAATGATTTAAAAATGAAAAAAAAAAAACACCATTTAAAACCACGACTTCAAATTATGGAAGAATCACACAAAATGCTGAAAAATCAGCAGAAAACTGAAATTATATTTGTTGCTTCTGTCAAATTCCGTGTGTGTGTGTGTGTGTGAATCTTCAAACTAAAAAAATTGCAGAAAACTCACCGTGAAAATTTTCCGCAGTTAATATGTTTCTGCATTTTAATAGAGCTATAGTTTTTTTCTGCCAATTTTTGCGATGAAAATTCTACAGCCGCTTATAGCCTATTATACAGAAATAGCCTTATTTCGCGCCTTTGACGCAACCATGTATTCTTACGAATATGGAAAATTCGTGTTAGCGCGATGGCGCGCGCACGTGTCAACGCGTTCCGATTATTATTTTTGATCTACTACCGCCCCCCACCCACCCACCCACCCACCCACGTGACATGAGGGCGAGTCTCTCTTTTTATATTTATATAAAAAAAATACAACCAATTAAAGCTAATGAGAGATAAAAATAGTATGATGAGTGACGTCATATAATTATAAATATTACTTTTTGATTTGTCAAAATAAAATACGATTATTTGTCAAAATAAAATACGATTATTTGTTAAAATAAAAACGAACGAAAACAATCTTTAATAATAATAATAATAATAATAATAATAATAAAAATTCCGAACCTTTCTCCCACGGGTTTGGTGGTTCGACGATACACGTGACAACTTCATCGATAGGAAATGAAACACGCCGATTAGAACTGATTGATCTTCGGTGGTGTGAAACTTGATCTTCCATTGGTGTGGAGGGAGCCGAATGAGAACGAAAAGATGTCCTTAAAGATCCTCCGCCGCCGCCGCCTCCTCCTCCACCACCGTAAACTCCGACAACATCACTCGGTGTTTCAACCACCGTTTCCATCATCATTTTCTTTTTTTTTTGGGTCTGTTTTTAGTTAAAAACCGTTTATATAGTAGAAATTACGCACAAATATTAATATAGTAAACACAAAACCCCCCTCCCAAGAGCTATCTCCCTTTAAAACAACCCGAAAAACCCTCCTCCTCCTCCTCCCCTTCAACAAACCTCGTTATGTTTTTAGCGAAAGAGCAAAACTGCCATTTTGTACTCCTTATAAATGAATAAAAACACTTTTGATTGAAGATTCCTTTTGTGACATTCTCAAATATAACACACGATTAACGAGTGGTTAACCCGCTTTGTTAACTAACTACGTCTTCTCTATGTTTAACTCTTTCAAAGACAGATGCTTTACCAGTTAACGTCAGTTAGTTTACTAAAAAAAAGCGCACAACAAACTCACACACAACATCAACTTCTATGCACTTTGCATTTGCAATGAAAGACGCGCAAATCGCGCCATCCAACCAATATCATAATTAAATTAATGTGAAGAAAAAAAAGGAGAAGGAGGCGGAGCTATAATTTAGAGTTAACCAACCCGGTGCAACTTAAACTTCACCTTGATCTATAAGAAACAGTGAAAAATCTCTGTGCTCCGATTTACGTAAAAACATACGCAAAGTTTAACCAATTACAATGAGGCACTGGAAAAAAAATAGCCAACCAATCAACTTTGAGAATAGTAGTCATGTGGATAATAATATGGCGCCAAATGTAGTAGCGCCATGTGTTCGTCTTATAAGACTCTGGTTATGATCTTATGATTATATTCGTGTAAACGGCAATAGGGACAGAGTAGTGATGTCAAAATGACGTCATAGCAAGCAATGCCGTATACATTACGTTGACTGTGACATCATTTTGACGTCACTGTTTTGTATTGCTGTTTGTGTTAGATTTGTTCGTAAGATCGTAACTAATGCCGACTTTAATATTGTTTTTTTTTTCTGTTTTAAGCTTTATTTTGCAATAAACTCACTCGAAATTCTACCTGACATAAAGCAAACTGGAAGCTAGACGTATTGTGATATGAAAATGATGATGCGTTTAAAAAAGAGAAATCAATTACTTGAAATTTTTGAAATAATTAGCATTATAATTCGACAGTCTGACGTACATACTGCCATCTATTGTTGACATACTAAAATAGAGAAAAATAAGCTCTCTGTGATTATTTGTATATAAAAATTCAAAAATGTGTATATTGGTTTTAGAAATTATTTACAATATTTTATGCAAATAAATAAACCCGAAAAAATGTAAATATTGCAAAAAAATTGCTCATTTTATGCACATAAAATGCATGGTGAAATCACTGAAATGCCTTCAGGCAAAAAAAAAGTGTTTTTTTTTAAAGAAAGAAGTGAAATCATGCAACTTTATGCAAATTTTCACAAATTATACAATTTGTACATTCTTGCATTTTTATTTTTGGACTAATTTTTATTGCACAAATTATGGTATCATAGTGTACACAAAAAAAGGTTGGAAGGGTCACTATGTGTCTTTATGCAAACTTTCGATTTTAGGCAAAGTACAAACAGTCAATAATAGCTCATCATTTCTTGAAGTATCGCTTTGAAGAAGAAAAAAATAACTTAAATAAGAAAAAAAAACATGCGTTGCAAAGTGCAAACATAAAACTTGAAAGAAAAAAACATTGACAAGCAATAATTGATCGTCTGCACCCAACTTTAGTGAGAACGCGAGTTGACGCTCATGGCGCCATCTATTGTCAATATAATGAAAATTCTTTTATCTATTAAAATTTAAAACCACGTTGTAATAATATTTCAGGATTTAGTTGCTATTTTGTGGTTTAATCTAAATTTTGTATGAATTTAAGTTGATTTGTGGCTTAAAGAATGGCTAACGAATACAAAATAGGCGCGTTGTCAAAAGCGCTGACACAAGAAGGAGTAATTAAGGCAGAGAAAGATGAGAAATTACAGAATCTGTTTCGTATTGATCACAAAAAAGAAGGAAGTGCTCTTCAATCTATTTACATTCCTCAGGAAACTGATGAACCTTTAAATGTATAGTATCACAACAAAGAGTTTTAAGTAGAAAAACTCTTTGGTATCACTCAAGCACACTTAAATATATATAAAAATCACATTAAAAAGTGTCCCTTTCTTCAAATATAGGTAGAAGAAGAACCTTTACTGAAAAGACGTAAGAAAAGAGCACTACTGGAAGATCTAGAAATGGAAAAAGAAGACGAAGAAGCGTCTAAGAGGAAGAAAAAACGAAAATTTGAGAAAGATCCGAATGAAGATAAACGAACTGTTTTTGTTGGAAATCTTCCGAACACTATCCAGTCAAAAGTATAACGAAATTTGCAAAATATGCAAAACGAAACATTCCGCGAAATCGAACTCTGGTTGTTCTAGTTTCAAAAGCTACAGCTTAAGAGGAAATTGAAAGTGTTTTTTATCAACTATTAAAAGAGTAAATTAATCGGAAATTCTTTCGATCAGCAGCCTCTATATGCCTCGGTGCAACCTAAATAACAACTCTACAACCGTAACATAGAGGCTAGTGGCTGCTAATCGAAAAAAAAATACCTTATTATTCACTTTAAAAGTGGTTTTCATGTTGATATCTTAAAAAATAAACTTTTTTCTACCAATTCAAAGTTTTTTTCGTAGCAAAGTTGTAAAAATATTAACGTTGGGTTATTTTCTTGACATAAAAAGTCATTTTAAAAGATATCTACTTTGAAAATGTTGATTCATTTTACTGTTCTAGTATTTAAAAGACTTTCAAGTGTTTCTTAAGTTCTTAATTTCTAGAGTTCTAATGATGCTTAAATATACAGTTTTGTGCGTTTCTTTTAAAGGACATTTTGAAGTTGTTTAAAAAATATGGAAACGTCGAAAGTGTACGAATCAGATCGGTCGCAGTGGCCGATTTGAAAGTGTCTCGAAAAGAGGCAGTCATAAAGTGAATTAATTTAAGATTCTTTTTCCGTAAACTAGACGGAACTTTTTAAATTCTGTTACTTTTTAACGTCAATTTTCAGGAAACAGTTTAACAAGAATCGTAGTAACCTCAACGCTTACGTCAAATTCAAGACTCCCTATGAAGCAAAACAGAGTTTGAAACTGTTAAGTATTCGATAATTACCGTTATTTTTGGTTTCTAAATGAAAATTCGTTCGCAGGAATGAGAAAGTTGTCGATGGCTATCACATCCGAGTTGACTTGGAAAGCAGACGTAAAGTACACGATAATGAAAAGTCTGTTTTTATAGGAAATCTTCCGTTTAGTAAGTGTTTTTTAAATGATTGATCGGCAGTCGAGCTGTTTTTTTTTGTTTCTATTAGAGAACCTACCGTCATTCGCTGCTGCTGCTTGCAGAGTAATTATTTAAATTGAAAACGTTTCAGATATGGAAGAGGATGCAGTTTATGCTCATTTCGAGGATTGTGGCGAAATTGATGGCGTACGGTTAATTAGAGATTCTGAAACGGGGATTGGAAAAGGATTTGGATACGTTCTCTTTAAGGTCCATTTCTTAAAAAAAAGTAGCCGTTTGCAAAATATGCTAACGACAAATGACCAATAGAATAAAACTCGGGTTATTCTGCACTTCAGAAGGAACATTTTAAAGAAAACTAGAAGAGTAAATGAATAAATTAAGGGAATTTTTTTGATATTCCTATATTTAAACTAAACTAAACTATTTTTCTTCGTAATGGGTTTGATTATTTTTTTACGAACCACCATTTTGGTGCACCCCCCAAATGATAAGTGTCCTAGGCAACCGCCTAGTAAATTAACCAGCTCTGTTCCCACTACCCTCAAAAGCCATCTTTTAATGATGCTTCTGATTTGTAAAAATAACCAGAGTTGTATTGACATAAAACTTTTAACTTGAAAATGCAGCTAATTTAATAAATACCTTTGTAGACAAAACACGGAGTCGAACTTGCTTTACGTCTGGACGGTACCGAACTGAAGGGACGTAACGTAAGAGTGCACAGAGCAGTGGAGGACGCAAAGAAACAACTGATATCCTTTTTTTTATCATTATCTGCTAAACTAAATTAAAGTTACAGTCCTTAATGTTGAGTATTTACAAGAAATATACAGATAAAAAGGTAAAGAGGAAAGAACGAAGCAAAGAGGAGCAAAGCAATAAGAAATTCTTAAATAAATATCTCATGAAATCGTCGAAACAGAGCAAGAACAAGAAAAGAACAAAAAAACAACGCAAAACTAATAATAAAAAGTGATCATACTTAAGAAAATTCCATGATGTTTGTCTTTCGTCGAGATTTTTCTCACATACGAATTTACAAGAGAAAAGTTTCCTTTGTTGTAGTCTATAGATATAATTTATTCAAATAGAATAAATGAGTGTACATTTCACAATAAAAGGTTTAATATAATCTTGTATAATAACAGTTTCATGTATTTAAAACGAACTTGAGAAATACCTTTCGACATAAAATTACAACAACGTTTTTTGTTTTCGTAGCTCGTAATTAATCCCATTTTCTTCACAATCTGCGACATTTGATTTCGATTGAATGACGAAGGCACCTGGCCACAATTAAGCAATAATTAAATTGACTAATTATCCGTTTGTTAGAAACTTAAAAATAGTTAAATACAAAATTTATGGAATTATTTAGTCTCGAGGTCTCATCTCCCTCCCTGTATTTCTAAAACGACGCTTAAAATAAAGTTAAGCTTAAACCATCATGACTGAAAGACGAAAATCTCTTTAGTGAGTTTATAATAAGTTAAAATAATAAATAGCAGATTCGATCTTTTTTTTTAACTCTGGTTATTCTGCAGTTTCAGAAGAGTTCATATGGGGGTGATATCATTCAAAATAAACCTTTTATAAACAAAAATGAATATTGTATGTTTAAGTCAATTTCAAACTCAAATAAAACTCTTATTTTGAAAGAATCAACAAAAAAAGGTATTATTTCTTAAAATCTATATAATTAATTACACAATTAAGACGTTTGCTTGAAAAGCTACCATTTCTAGTTTCTAAAACTTCTCCTAATTTTGCTCCTATCCTGAAAAGCAGAATAATCAGGAGTTCAAGAGGCGTTTACACTTTAAAACCATCTGTCACAAGATGCTTATATACCACATATATAACGGTCAGCCTATAAATTTAGTGTTTCTTAAACTCAGCTTTTCCCTAAACAACGTTTTAGAATCCGATCGTAAAAAAGACAAACGTCTCGAACAATCCAAACTTCGTAACTTTTTTAACAATTTGTTTCAGTATCTTTAAAAATTCCACATATTTCTTTATAATATGTGTTTTGATCAAAAGTATCGACTGAAAATCTCTCGATCTACGAGTTTCACAATCCATTCGATGCTTTTTTTAATTGATTTTTCTCATCGATCCTTAGGGTGACCTTTCGTAACCAATTTATAAATTAATAATAATCAATAAATTCATTGTCAAAGTGCATTCAGATAGTTTAAAAAAAAATTAAGAAAAATTACTAGAATTGTAAACCTTCAAAAGGAAGTTTCAACTAACATTTTGGTTATTACGATTACAGTTGGCATTTCATTTTTGACGTCCTCTACAACAAGCTATATTCAAATTGTACACAGATCAGATAAGACGTCAAAGCGAAATGCCAACTATAAACGCGGCATAATAATAATGTATGATAAAGGGAAGAGCAGAAAAAAAATGAAGTTTGTTATAAATTATTCGGAAAACCGGGAGACGAGGGACAACAATAATAATAATAATAACACCATTTATGAGCCAATACAATAACAATATTTTTTCCCCTCTTCTTCTTCTTCTGAAGTGATTAACTTTTTTACACTTCAAAATTAAAACAAATTCATCTACAAAATAAAACAATTATTAAAGGGGGGGGGGGGGAAGTTCTGATAAATGTTTCGAATATCTTTTAAAATAAAATCTTTTTTATATATATATCGATAATCGAATGAGATTTAAGAAGAGATACAAAAAATATTAGATGAGGACTTGGAAGAGATTAAAATAAAATATGTTCAAAGATTAAACCCTCTTAGACACTTTTCAAGCAAACCACTTTTTAGTGGTCAAGTACGACTGCGAAATGTAGTCGACTGTGAAAAACGCTTTCGTGAAAAAGCATGGACGTTTTATATAGCAATATACTGTCAACAACAGTCCAAACAATGGTCGTGGTTTTACATTTCAGAAGCCTTTCAAGTGAAAACGTTTTGCGTTTTCCATAGCAATACATTGTCAATGGACAGCCCAACTATCAGTCGTCGTATTCGAATTCATTTTGCAGTCGAACTAGACCACTAAAAAGTGGTTCATGTTAAAAGGCTCTTAGGACGTTCACAGACGAGCGAGTTTTAGTGGACAGAACGTGCAGCCGAAACCGATCACTTGAGTCGACGGGCAGTAGCTGAGTGTTCCTAGTGTATTGAATGAACTACACAAAATAGTCATAGAGAGTCGACTCAAGTGGTCAGTTTTGGCCACTTGACCGATCGCTTTTTACAGTTTATTCAACTACATTATAACTACTTCTGAACCACTGACCATCAATTCGAGTGGTCGATTTTTTGGCCACACGCCGACCAGATTTTGCAGTTGAACTTGATCACTAAAAGTTGCTCATCTCTGAATGCCCTAATTCTAAAAACATTGTTTCGAACATCAGATTCGCAAAACTATTTTTTATAAAGCGAGACTATGAATAATTTTTAAGCTTTGCTTTGTCTTAAATCAATGTTTTAAAATAATGGAGGGGGAGAATTAAAAACAAAAAAAATCATTTTTTTTTATCATCTGGCAGTTTTGAGTTTTTAGTATTTTTTTAAAAAAAAATTCATAAATTGTTAATAATAAATATGAACATCATCATCATCATCATTATTGTACTCAAAAATCTTTCGAATTATGCAAAACCTTTTTTTTTTTACAAACATACTTCCAAAGAGAAGATATAAAAAGTATATATATATAATAAATCACCTATTGTTCGTTTTTCGACACCTTCGTGTGTGTGTGTGTGCTTACCCACGTACGTACATATGACTCAGAATGAGAACGGTTCCATTCTCAAAACTTCACGTCTCTCTTTCCTGCTTTTATAAAACTGGCTCCGTATTTTCGAGCTTTTAAGTTCTCTATTCACATTTTTTTTTCCATCCTTTCTCAATGTATTGCTTTGCAGGTTTTTTTCTTCTTCTTTATTTTTGTTTGTATTTTAAGCCAACTGTAAAAATGTCAGCTGTTTTCAAACAAAATTAGTTTTTTTAAAAAAAATTATAAGATTAAAAAAATGTACACATTTTCTTTCGACTGCTGAAGTTAAAAAAAAAAAATAAGTTCTTAAGAACTGACTTCCCGAGAGAAAAAAAAATAGGAGGATAAGAAAAGATAAATATTAAAACACTTAGTTCATTTTACTCGATTTTTCTCTCTCTCTCTCTCTCGTGATCAGGAACATTCAACGATGGAAGAACCGGACAAAGTACGAGCCGTAGAAGCGGCTGAAATTGGTAAAACATTAATTACCAATCGTAACCGAAGTAGTGACCGGTTACGAAAGAGAGAGAATGTCAATTGTTATGGGCATGTTTGTGTGTGTGCTTCAAGGGAGACCGTGGTGGCAGCAAAAAGAGGTTCTTCAATTCATTTTTATGATTTACCGTCCGCTACTTGCACCATTGACTTACCTTCTTTCTCCTTCCTCTTCAGTTTCTTTCGTCTCCTGTCTATACACGCTAATTCCGCTTTTAATGACAGATAAGTTCGTCTCAACTCCGTTAACTTTTCCTGTAGAATTGCTATCCTTTCCGAACCATCCAAATAATCATCTATAAGATACAAATTAAGCCGTCATTAAATTGATCCTCGAAATCTAAATGTTTTTCAGAAACAAAATGAAGAAAAACTTGAAAGTGTTTTAGAAACTAGAAGGGTAGCTCAGTCGTTTAATGGTAATTTAACATTGGAATCTTTGAAAATAAACCAACTTTAAGCAGGTGCTATTTTTTAAAAAAAATTTTATATGTGTAAATAGTTTATTTTGAACGATTTCAACATGAAAATACTATTAAATGATTCAGCCACCCGTTCTAGTTTCTAACACACCTTCAAACTCTTAGTATTGCTCTTCTGAAACATAAAAAAACGAGTTGTAAAATCAACTATACAAAAAACACTAAAGAAAAACTAAGTGTTTTAGAAACTAGAATCACAATACTAGAATCCCAATACTGGAAATACAATACTAGAAAAACAAACTGAATAACCTAAGACTATTTTCATGTTGATATATTTTAAAATAAACTTTTGTAGAAATACTATTATATGATTCAACTACCTGTTCTAGTTTCTAACCACACTATCAATTTCTCTTTAGCATTTCTAGATTATTAGCTGCTTATGTAAACCAGCAACACGAAATTAGAAACCGTTATATGAAAGGAAAAACGAAATAGTTAAAATATATATTTTTTACCGAGCTCTACGTAGAAATTGAACTTGGAAGGTCTTGGAGATCGAGGAGCCAAAATAGACTGCGGCTGATCGTGGACGGTGACCGAAACTGTGGACTGATGTAACGATGAATTAGCTGCTCCTAAAAACATATCGGCCATCTGCGCAAACTCTTCATTCTCGGTGCCTTCAAAAAAAAGTAACAAAATAAAGACTTTATTCAGATGTAATTGAAAACTTTCTCATCATTTCAAGTTTTTTGGACACAATAAAACGACATGAACGATTTTGAAAACAATATTTAAATTTTTTTTCATAATTTACTTCAATGAATTGATTTTTCTGAAACCTGTTATAAACTAGAATTGTAGCTGAATCACTTTATAGTATTTTCATGTTGATGGTATCTGTTCAAAAGAAACTTTTTTTATATTAAAAAATATAAAAAATATCATCTGCTTAAAGTTGGACCATTTTCAAACCGCCATAAAAAGTTTATTTTGAAAGATATCGACATGCAAATACCCTTAAGTTATTTAGCTACCCTTCTAGTTTCTAAAGCACTGTCAATTTTCTCTTAATTTTGCTTCCGAAAAAAAAAATAACTAAGAGTTTGACGGGCGTTTCCACTTCAAAGAAACGTATAGATTAAAATTTGAAAAAAATTGCCTGTTATTACTGAAAAAACTTATTTCAAACTCCCATAAAAAGTTAATTTTCGAAGATATCATCATAAACATTGTCTCTGCATTTTCATTTACTCTTCTAGTTTCAAATAAATATTGAGAATTTCTTTTCTAAGTTTGCTCCAAATCAGCTTTTTTTTATCGTTTTCTTGCAACACTTCCAAAAATTGAAAAAAAAAAAAGGATAAGATTCCAGCCTTTTATTAGAAACTCACTTCGTGTAGGTTTATTCGAAGCGTGTTTCTGTTTGTTTCCGGAGCCAGGCGAACCAACACTCTTACTCAGATCTACGGCACTAACAACATGCTTCTTTTGAGCTCTTTTGCGTTTTCTAGCCTGATTTCCATCTTCCGAATCAACTTTTAAAACTTTCGAACTTCCCATTTTATCCTCAACTTCAGAGTGTTCGTCTCCTGCTGCATCTTTCAGTTCTTGCTCTTCTGCCTTTCGCACATCGATCTGTTGGCGTCGTTCAGCAGCAATATCGTCTCCAGATGATCCACTCGGTGAAGAACCCTGACTCGATTTGGCAGTTGTCGTGTCAGTGTCGTGGCACGGAGACGTTGATGGACTAACTCTATCTGGATGTGCCGAATCTGATACTACAGTGACGGTACTTTCTGGTGTTGTCGGAGGAGTATTATCTAAGACAACGGAAGGATCCGATTCGTGTTTGTGTGAAACAGACAAAGGTATGAATGATGAAGTATTTTGTGATGTGGCAATACTACTACTACTTGGAATGCCGATGGAAATGGGACCCTCTTTCGTGCTCGTCTTTTTGTCGTCGACGGACGCGTTTACTGTGGTAAAAGCATCGGCTCCAACGGGACTTGCGGGAACATCTTCTTCACACATTAGATAACTAGGTATATCACATTCGGTTCCTTCCATTGCCAAAGGCTCCGGTTTTGCTTCCACTTTTATCGGTTTTGCTTCCACTTTTATCGGTTTTGCTTCCACTTTTACCGCTTTCGCTTCTACTTTTACCAGTTTCGCTTCCACTTTTACCGGTTGCACTTTAGTGACAGGTTCAAACGAAGGTCCACAACTCACTTTTGAAGAATCCGAATCGTCGCTAGACGGCAGTAATTCCTTGACTTTCTCCTTCTTGCGTTTTCCCTTCGCCTTTTCTTCTTTACGAGACCTTTTAGCAGGTGTGTGAACTTCCTTACCACTTTCATCACTCGTGAGACCCTCGCTAACATCGTGTTTGTTCTTTTTAGCTCGTTTCTTCTCCTCCTCGGTTCCATCTCGTACTTTATGTTTCCTAGATTTTTTATCCTTCTTTTTCGGCCCACTGTCAGAACTGACCGAACTCGCATCGTCAGAATCTGGAACTCTGTCATCTTCCCGTCCCTTACGACCCTTCTCGGAATTTTCTTTCTTCCGTTTACATTCCTTTCGTCTCGACTTTTCAACGCCGACTTTCTTCTTCTGAGACTTTGAGTCGTCTCGATCACTATCGAGACCTTTCCTTGATTTGCTCTTCTTTTCACTACGAGATTTCTTTGATGTTTTTGGCTCGCTTTTTCCTTTCTTTTCCACGTCATCTTTATTTTTTCTCTTCTTGACCTTTGGTTCATCTTCGGTGCTTCCCTCGTCGTCACTATCAGATTCCTGCACCTTCCTCTTCTCGGGCTTCTTATTCTTTTGCTTGCGACGATCCTTCTTCAAACTTTTTGACACCGCAGAGCCACCTGAATGTTGATGCGAATCGGATTTATCGGCGACTGTGCTTAAATCAGTAGAAGATCCACTCGCAACTTCCCTTTTGTCTTGTGTTTCTGTTCGAAAGGTTTCACTCTTTTTCCAAGGAGTGCCTTCGAACAGAGCATCGAACCTATCCACAACAACCGGTTCTTTTTCGGTTTCAAGCAACTTGACGACTTCGATCTTTTGTTTTTCTATTAATTTGCTTTCGGAAACGTTCTTTTCTTCGAACTGTTGCACATCAACTGCGTCTGAATCGATCTTTCTAATATCATGATCCTTTTCTTTCGTATCGCGTTGCAAAGCAATTTCTAGTTTAGTAAGAGCCGCTTTCTGAACTATAGATGTCTCGGCCTTAACAGCTTCTTTTTCTCCTCCTCTTCCTTCCTGAATTACATCAGAAGCTGCCGTCACTGACTCTTCGATTGAAACCGTGCACGGTTTAGCAATAACGTCCTTTATGGCTTTATCTTGAGAACTATCGAACTCAGATGAAGTTTCCTTTTCATCTTTCTTTTCCGATACAATTTTTAAAGCATCATCAAGTCCTCCGACACTTTCTTTCATACCGACATCAACATTACAGTCAGTCATATTTTCAACAATCGAAGTACGAGGCTCTGTCAGATTCTGCTGATCTATCGGTGTCGTAACGGGAACGGGAGAAACTACAGCAGCATCCATGGCCAGCACTTTTTGCTCGGTTTCAGGTTCGGTTAAATCGGTCTCCAAACCACCGATAGGCGATTTCTCGATCGTTGGATCAAGAAGAGATTCAACGAATGTTTCTGTCGACATACTCTTATCTGGACTTGGTACAGATAAGTCGAGCTCATTCGTCGATGGTTTTTCTCCGTCAATAACTGAATCCATAGGACTTTTTATACTAGCGTCCATCAGATTTGCGTTTTGAGTTACAGAACTTGTCGTTTTAGTAGTAGAAATACTTGTTAAAACCATGTTTTCAACAACGGAGGCTGTAGAAATCGGTTCCCTTGATTTGGATAAAAGAACGTCGATATCTGTAACGCTACTCGAATCTGTTTCGACTTTGAATTCTGGATCCAGTGTCTCACAAATCGGACCAACGGGAAGTCCATCCGAAGTACATCTTTCCAATTCTTCCGCTACGTTCTCGGTCGTATCTCGAGGTGTATTTCGACCATCTTCTCCGATTGATTCGAATCCGTAAATCACATTAAAGCGATCTTCGGATTCGGCTGCCGTTTTTCCGTTTGTAGTATCGTCGAGAGCTTCTTCTGAATCGTCCTTTTCCTTTTCATCATCATCATCGTCATCACTCGCCACTTTCTTACGCCTCCATCTTCTTTCTTTCGTTTTCTCTTTAGGGTCTTCGATTGGTGCTTTTGCTACTCTTCCTCTCAACTTCCTTTGAGGCTTGGCCACAACCATTTTTCGTCTCTCCGTCTCGTCTCCATCATCGTCCTCGTCATCTTCCTCATCGTCATCACTTACGAGACGTTTCGACTTATAATTACGGGAAATAGTTCCCTTCTTTGCACCTCCTCTTTGACTTCGTGATGAAATTCGGACATTTGCCGACTGAACACTTCTTTCAGAATCCATTTCATCGTCGCTTTTCTTCATATCTTCGTCCTGTTCGTCTTTATCTTCGAACGACGTGTCGAGATCTTCGTTTCCACTTTCTCTCTTCATCGAACGTGTTCTCTTACGTATATCGATATCGGAATCACTTCCACCGCTTTCGGATTCGCTCTCTTCACTCGTATCGTCGGGATTTCCACCCGAAGCACCTCCGTGCCTCGATGACTTCCTTGCTCGCTTACGTGGACCCAACCCATTCGCAAAAGGTGAATCTATTAAACTGTTTCTATCCGATCGCGTAGTACGAGATCGTGTCGCACTTCCACCTCCTCTTCGACCACAGGACGAAGTGATACTAGTCTTGGACGTTGATGGTCCAACGTGATGAGGTCGGCCACGTTTCCCAGACATCCTTCCAGAACCCTAACAAAATTCCAAAAGGATATTTATATAACACGGTAATGAAAACCAGTTTTGTTCGCAAAAACAAACCTTTGAACTAAATTGACGCATTCTTTTTCCAGATATCTTTTGGGTAAGATTCTCAACGATTCGATGCTTTTTAACCCATTCGTCATACCTTTGAACAATTTAAATTTACAAATTTAAGTCACTTTATAAATAATCGCAAAAAAATGTACAAAAAACAACTATCTATTATTAAAAGTCTGGTTTTTCCGCCTTTCATAAGCAACATTACAAAGAAGTGTTTGAGACTAGATCAATTTCAAGTTGAATTTGATCTTTTTCAAACTTGCTATAACACATTACTCTTCTAGTTTCTAAAATAATTTAACAACAATTGTTGTTTCCAAACGTTTAATAATAAAAGACTAAAATTTAAAACATAATCATACCGCATATTCCAACCAGTATAATGTACAAAATAGATCCTCTCGCTCTCTTCTTCGTCTGTTTTCAAAACCTTCGCTTCGTAGATCTTCTGTTGTCTTCCTCGTCCATATTTCACCTTCACACGATCTCCTACCATTATGTTCACATCATATATAGGATAATCTTCCCTGTAAAAAATGCCACAGAAACGACGTTGAGACACAAACAGTGGACAAAAAAGGCATTTTTCAAAACGCACTCGTCGTCTGACTCTTGAGACTTTTCGTCGTCGTCTCTCTTTTCGGTCTTTATGTTTTTCTTTCGACCCTAAATTGCAAGAATTCTATTAAATAAAAAACAAAATACGTCAAGAAAAAAATAACAAACCCGTCGCCTCGGAGAAGAACTCTCTTCGCTCTTTGAATCGTCTCCTTTCGTCAGATTCTTCGATTTCCGACCCTCGGATTTGTCCTCGTCCGAATCAGAATCTTGATCTTCTTTTTCTACTTTAATCTTTCGATCTACTGGCTTTTCTTTCTTTTCTACCACTTCCTCGGGAACGTCTTCAGCTGCAGTCTATAACAACAGGCCCGATTATTACAAATCTCGTTTGTGAAATCATACAGAAAACTACTTCTAGTTCTTCTTCCGTTTCATCTGTTTTCTTATCGTCCTTCTCATCTTCTCTAACTTTTGCAGCGACTTCAACAGCAACGGACTCATCTTGTTTCGAATCTTTCGACTTTGATTTAACATCGTCTTGTTTGTCGGGTTTCGTCTCTCGTTTGCGACGTCCAGCAGCTTTGAACTCTCGATCTCTATCTCGAGTCATCATCAAACTACGACCTCGTCCGGAACGTGTACTCGTACCCATTGTACAACCCAACTTACGCTCGAAGCCTTCGAAACTATGCAAATACCTTCAAACACACAAACAAAACAAATGAAACGTGAAAAAAAGATTCAAAGGAAGGAAATTCAATTTAGTATAATTGTTTTACTTTTTGTAAGCCTGTTTTATCTGATGAGAAGATGCACTGTTGGATGTCGGCAATCCCATCTTAGTATAAACCGCTTTCCATTGCATTTGGTTCGTCACTCGATTATATCCACCCATCTTTCGTACAACTCTGAACAGTTTGTGTAAATTCAGATCTCTGTTGCTCACAGTCGGAGCTTTATTTATAGGAGTTCCACGATCATCCATAAACTTGTACAACTGTGCAACGAAACGATCTTTCTCTTCACTTTGTTCATCGTTAGACGACTACAATTAAAAAAAAAACGAAATTATCAAATGAGACATTGCTTTCAAATAAAAATGGAAATTCTTTCGTAAGTTGTTTCAAAAATCATGTCCAAAACGACTTTCATACATCAGAATCGCTATCCTGGTCACTGTTCTCGTCGTTACTCGATACATCGGCAACAAACAGTGCATCTCGATCCCAATGAGGCGGAAGATCGTCTTTCTCCACATATTGCATTGCTCGTTCGACGGCTAAACGGTTACATAAAATTCGATTCAATGTCACATTTGCTATAAAATTTCTTCATTGTAAAATAATTTTACCTGTTTTAAGAGTGTTGTTATCGACTTTTGCGCCAATTTCACGAGAAAACTCTCGCGTTTCTTTCTTAGGAACAACATGACTTTAAAAAAACGAGACCAGAATGAATTTCAATTTAGAATATTCGATTTTGTTACCATAAACGGCAACAACGTACTATTTTCCATCCTTGAACGATCGAATGAGGTATTCGGTCTTTGCTTTGACTCTTACGTCCTGAGCTGCAGGTGAAACGACCAAAGCCGGAAACCAATTGTCTTTCTGTTTCTTCTTATCGCTCGTATCAACACAAACGACTTTTCCCATGTCCGGATCTGGTTCTTTTGGCTTAGATTCCTTCTTACGTACAATTGGAGCTTCTTCTTCACTACTTGCATCATCTCTGCAAAACATAATTTCAAGACACTCAAAACTAAGATCGAGAAACTTAAAAAAAAAAACTTACAAAGCCGGAGACCGCCGAAGACTTCTACGTTTACGTCCACCTTTCATCCCCATCACCGGAGTTCCAAAATGTTCAGGATGTGTCAACGGTAACTGGTCCAAAGTCTATTAACAAAAAAAGAAGAAAAAATTTCAGAAAATTAAATGAAACGTCATACGTTCAAAATTCCCGTCGAAACCTCGCTTTCGGCAAAGTGACGTCCACTTTTAAGACACAGTGAAGTCCGACGTAATGTAGTCTCGTCTCCATCGTCGAAAACTACAGAAAAAAGCAGCCAAAACAAACAAAAACAATCAAAAACGAACCCAATAAAACGCCGAAAAAAGTGAAAAAAAATCACAAGAATTATACAAAATTATGCAAAAATAAAATGTACACAGAAACTCAAGAAATTGCAGAAATTAAAGACATTTTTTTAAAATAAAAACTGCAAATATTTTTTAAAAAATTGTAAAATTTGCATAAAATAGCACAAAAATGTGCAAAACAGTACAAAACAACAAAAATATGAAGGTTCTTGTGACTTTTGCTATTTTAGTGATTAAAATACTGATGTTAATTGCAACTAACCAACTGTATATTGACTGTAATCATGAAGTTTGTTGATTACTCCTTCAAGAAACTGGTTCTTCTCCGGATGTCGAGCTTCGACGTGAGATCCAACCTGAAAAACGAAACAAGATTTAAAGTTTAAACAAAATGGTAAAAAAGCACCTTCTCGAGAGTAAACAAACTCTGAGTGTTCCTTTGACTTGATCGTCGATAACCAAAGCAGAACCATTGTTATTCTTGAATGTGATCTGTTACAATAAATAGAAAACAACCGAGTTACTCAATCTTCTTCTTCATCTTATTCTATTGATCGGTGGTCATTTATGACTAACTTTGCATTTGACACTTCGAGTGACTTTCTTAATCTTGGCCTCGCAGAACGCCCCTTTGTATTTGGCACTCACGTCAGTTCCGACCGTCAAATACGGAGGCTCCTCACCGGCCTAGTATAAACAAACCAAAAAAAAAACAGGTCAAATGATCAAAAACTAACAGTCAAAACGAAAAAACACAGCTGATATTTTGTGTTGTATAATAAAAATAACTAAACTAGGTTATAAGAATTTAAGAGAAAGAGAGAGAGAGATACGATATTTTGTCCTACTTTTTAATATACTTGTAGAAATCAAACGAACAAATTTTGTCGGTGGTTTTTCTACAATGTTTAAAATACTTTTCACCGGTGAATTTAAGTTTAACATAAAAATTACCTTCATACAAATTTAATCTCTTAAATGTCAAAATGCCGGAAATCGGAAAGTTTTCTACAATTCAGTAAAAAAAAAATTTGCCAAGTCCGACAAGTTGTTTTGTTATTGTAATTTTCTGCTAATTTCATCTATTTCTCTCAGTTATCTGTTGTTTATTGCCGATATTACGTTAGCTTTTTTTTTGGCAAAAATCAGCAAGAACCATGACCAATGCTATTGACCAATGTTATTGCAGTTTTCTATAAAGTTATCTTCTATTACTTGCATTTTTCTGTTGAACTCAGGTCATTTCTCTCAATTTTCTGCTGAATTTCTATCATTTCTCACAATTTTTTGTGTGCTGAATTTAGGTTATTCCTCTAAGTTGTCTGCTGTTTCTCATTGATACTTCGTTAATTTTTTTTTTTTTGCAAAAATTCCTAAAGTTTATTGACAATCACTGCTGTTTCCTGACAGTCGTCTTTATTTCTTGTTCTTTATTTTATACGAATTTTCGCTATTTTTTTTGCAAAATTCTGCAAGTTTCTCGGCAAAAACTGCTACTTTTTGCAGCTTTATACAAACTGTTTATTATTTCTTCCAATTTTCAGCTTATTTATGCTATTTCCTACAAGTATTCTATTAGTTTTCTGGCAAAACTCATAAACAAAATGCAAAAAAAAAGTTAGAAAACGTCAATTTCTATTTGTCACTTTTCCGTTTCATTTCAACATATCATTACCATTACATAGAAAAACATAACACGCGCTACGACACTGACACAGAAATACATCGCGTTGCTTAGCAACGTTTCCCCACAAACGAGCAGACGAGCGTGCGCGCGTGGCACACGTTTCCTCGTTCTTCTCGACGTCGTGCAGATTATGACGTCACGTCATTACTTCATCCTTATTCATTACAAGAACCTATGGGACCTTAATACTTCCGTGTATTACAGAAGTGGTCGAATAAAACACGATTTATCACATAATCAGCTGTTTTTACCATAAGATGCGTACGAATTTGAATCTACGGCGTGCTACGTGTCGCTAAAAACATTGAAAACGAATGAAAAACAACAAGCTTCAAGGCCCTCCTCCTCCCCCTCCATCACCTCCTCCTTTTCTTCAATGTAAAAATTTCCGGCTAAAAAAACGTATGGACTCACCATGATTTAGAACACGTTCTCCACGCGTAACGACGTATTTTTATGTTTAAATCTCAGCAGGCAACAATCAGGAAACGTAAATGAATTGAAATAAACTTAAAAACACGATTGAAATCAACGAATTTTTCGTTACAGGACATCTACAAAGCTTCACAGGTCACATCAACAACATTGAACATTATACTGAAGCAAGACACTGGATTTCACAACGATTTTTAATGAGCGCTTTAAGAGCGATCACCTCAAATCACAGGCAATTGTGCCCAGCATTAGAATTTCTGTTGCTCCGCCCTTTTATAAACGTCATCAATTTCTAATTGGTTTGTTATTTAATCTTATATCACATGCTCCGCCCTTTTCAATTTTTAATTGGTTTGTTACTTGGGCTGACGTCATAAAAAGGCGGAGCAAAATAAATTATACTGCTGGGCACAATTGCCTGTCTCTAATCACGCATAGAACTAAGCGAGACGATATAGAAGAAAATCATGTACGAGATTCACAAAGAATCACCTAGACGACTCACAGAACATCGTATGTATCGCAACCCGATTTATTCCATGACAGGAATCACGTTGAATCTTAGTGAATCTCGTATATGATTTTCTTTCTATGTCGTCACCCTTAGTTGAACCGCTTTACAAAGAAATAGCGAAATAGCTCTTAAAAACCGCTGTGATTAGTAATGAAACTCGTAGTGACATCACGTAAAAACAATCACCGATTGGCTAGTAACGATATTAAATTCATATTGCATAAACAGAATACAGCTAGTTGAAACGACATGATCAAACCACGCACAATAGTTGTTTGAAGCAAAACGTGTGGTATTAAATCAAAACAATAGGGTGACCTAATATGGCGTCGTTCGCTATTAATAAACAACGAGACACAACGTAAAATAGACCCACAGTCGGCTTCAAAATCGCGATGTGAAATCAGACAAATATATATCGCATCCATTTGATGTAATTGTCCATTACACGAAATGTCCATCAGGCCAATTTATGTTCATTTCGTGAAAATGGACATACATTTCGTGTAATGGACAATTACACCAAATGGATGCGACATATACACTGTACATGTTGGCGCAAAATTCAAAATATTATTTCATGTTTTTATTAAAAGAAAAACACGAAAAAATATTAATAATTACAAAAACGAATATTATTAATAATTACATTACGTAAATCTGAAAACAAAAACTATTTAAGCAAATTACCTAATCTGGCCGTTTTGTAATCGGCTCGTAACTGAACAAAATTCAAGACGACCGACTTCTCCAATCCCGCCTATATTTAAATAAAAACATTAAATGATCAATAAATTAACTAAATTGAATATAATTATATAAATAGAATTATTACCAGTTGGTTATCCATGCAAACTTGCTTTAAATTAACCGGCAATACAACAAGCAAATTACAAAGAGCGTACAGAGTATCGAAAAGTGATTTCAGCAAAGGAATTTTAAATTCTTGAATGCACTTTCCATATTCGTTGACGTCGTAAATAACGCAAACAGCCCCTGAAACAAAAATTATATGCGTTAATAGTATGTTTATTTAACACAGCAGCACACTATTTCCTCATTTGTTTGAAAATAATCACATTCTAAATCCCATAAAATCACAGTTACTAGAAGCCTAGATACTCTTTGATTATTCAGCCCTTCAGAATTAGCAACAGTAAGAATTTGAATATATTTTAGAAACTAGAAGAGAAAACAAATCAATTTTAAAGAGGATTTTCACGTTCATATTTTTAATATAAATTTTTTTATAACTAATTTATTGGGGCCCAGGAAAAGATTATTTTTAAAGATTTTGTTTTAAAGCATAAACGCCTCTCAAAGTGTGGTTATTCTTTTTTTTGGAGCAAAATTAAGAGAAACTAGAAAGTGTATTTGAAACTAGAAGGGTATCTCAATCACTTAATGGTATTTTCATATTGATATCTTTTTAAATTAATTTTTTATGTCAAATTTGAAAATGACCCAACTTATAACCCAACTTATAATATAAATTTTTTGTCTAGAAAACGTTTAGTTAGAAAGATATCAACATGAAAATACCATTCAATGATTCAGCTACCGTTCTAGCTTCTAACACACATTCAATTTCACCATCGTATTACTCTTCTGAAAATTCGAATAACCGGCAGTTCGAAAACTATTGCTGGTTACTCTATATGCAATATAATGACTCAGTAGTTAAAATCGTTAACAAACGAGAAACGAAACTACACATAATAAGATCAAACATACCGACAGAACTGTATTGAAACTGTTGAAGATGTTCGTAAACGACACGATGAAAACGTGATCCCAACTCCAATAACGTCACTTCCACGTTTTTACCATCTAAACAATCTCGTATTTTCTCAACGCAAATTTTTAGAAACTTAACAACTTTAACACAAGCCTAATTTAAAAAAACAAAATTAAAAATCGTAAGCAAATTGTTGTTAGCAAATATTTTAAGATTCTACCGGCGTTGCCATGACAACGACATTGTCCTCCGATTCAGGACGAAAATCCGTTTTCTTTTGTTCGTTTTGCAATGTACACTTTGTCCAACCAATAATCGAAGTCAAAATCCTTTAAAAAATATCCAAAAAAAAAGAAGATCAGATTGATGCAATGTCTAGACTTTTATTTGATTCGGACCTGTCCAGTCCAGTGTCTAGTTTTTGTTCAAGCTGTTCAACAATAATCTTCTTCTTCTGAATACAATCTGCATGTTTCAAAGTGGCGCTAAAACAAATGCAATGTTAATTAATTTGACGTTTGCATGCGTCTGATGTTTCGGTTCTCATTGTTTTTCACTTACATGACTAAAGGAACCAAATTGTCTCCAAATTGCCTTTCGAGTAAATGCATGATAGCGTTGCATTGTCTCACGACATCCAGAAAGTAAAGTTCTGGCTGTGATTTAGGTTCTGGCAAAGGGATTGCTGTTTTTCATGAGAAAGAAGTTACATTTTTAGACTTTTTCTCAGTTGTAACCTGTCAACTGCTCTAGCTCCGTTAGTTCTGTGATAAGCAGAACAATTTTTTATAGCCGAATTCTAAAACGTTGCTTAAGGGAAAGCAAAGCTTAAAATCATATTAAATTTTTCTTTTGCCAATTATATAGTTTAAGCTTAGCTTTATTTTTAAACAACAATTTAGAAAAAGTTACTTTCACATCAAACAAACAATTCTTTGAGGGTTGGCAAATCTTACCAAAAATACAAAATTTAAGTATAAACTTTACATTGTAATGCTAACTCCAATGCGTAGTCAATGTGTTCGTTACAAAGATAAAATATGAGAACGTCTAGAATTTGTACCGCATTCACTGCAAGTTCTGACTGTTTCGACAACTATTAAAAAATGTCACACAATTAATTTAAGTTCCTTTTTACGTTCTTTATGGATTTCAAAGTAATCACTGTTTGACAACGCCTGAAAGCTAATTTTGCTTCTTGAAGAAGATTGATTGCTACTTCCTCCGATAAGAATGTTTCGCCGCCGTAATTTTCGACGGCAGGACCGATGTGGATGTTAGCCTTCGACACGAGACTCACTTGAAGATTTCTCTTAAGATCGTGAATTCTGTTTGAAAAGAAAAGCAACCGAATTACGTTATCACAAACAAAGACACCCTTTAAACTTGCCCTCCACTTAGAATCTGTTTCTTTTGATGCTTTTTAGACTCGTAATAACGCTGCAAAACAGAAGATGATTTCTCTTTCAGATAACTAACTTCGCTTCTGTAATTTACGGTAAAATCAAAACCCCAAGTTAAGCAACTAATAAGACAAGACTGTCGGAACAAGACAAGTTTACGTTATGTAAGAATCGAGATGCTTTTGAAAGATGTGTTTTGTCAGTTTACTGAGAAAGTAACTATCGCTTCCGATCTCGAACGACGAAAGATCGGATGATAACTTGTTGGTTCTGCAACAGATAACAAACAAGTTAACTTTAAGCGTTCTTTAGCTAAGAACAGAGTGACGAAACTCTGTACCTCGAGTACAAATCGAACAAAGTTTTGAGATACGATTCAGAATCTTCGCATGAAGTCAAACATGCTAAAACATTTTCCTTAAAAATAACTCAAATTACTAAGCTATCGAGAAGTTGTCACTCTGAAAACGACAATCTACCTGAAGTTTCCCGTGATAGATATTCAGAACGAATTTCGACATGACCTGATCGGGATTCGTAAACACTTCTTCAATGATTACACTGTTCTTTTCGCATAAAATAAAGATGTCAGCAAAGATATCTTTTCCAACAAAAGCACTCTACAAAATAGATAACATAGTTCAGACATCTAGATAGAAGATTCGATTGTTTGAAGTCTCACAAGTTGACTCTGTTCTATGAAAACATCAACACATTGAGAGTAACCCTTTAATATAAAAAAAAAAAAAAATGAGACGAGAAATTATTTAGATTCTGTTTTGTATTTTACGAAAAATGTTTTTCGTTACTTTAAAGTGAGATAAAATTCCAGCAATTTCTTTCATGCCAACTTTATTGTCCGCTCTGTGTGCTTTGTCAAATTCTTCGATCAACGAACATTCGATTTCGTTGTATTTCTGTGCAATGCGTTTTCTCACTTGATCGAACCTTTGAATAAGAAGACAATCTGAGGCTCAATTGGGAAGTGGCTTACGATTAGTTTCTAATGAGAACATAGCAACTGTAATGTTCTACATTCGTAACATAAAATTATTTTTTTTTTTTTTTAGTTAACTGAACTTAATATACTTACTTTCTGACAGGCAATTCTTGAGAAATCAAAAGCAATTTATGAATTACATCCGCCGCTTGATACAACTACAGATAAAAATCAAACAAAATTACTTAAAAGATTCTCATTCAATATAGATTTTTTTACAGTTCATACTTGGTTCTTATCCGTAAACACTTCTGATATGAGCGGTCCCTTTCCGAGAAACTCCGCAAAGTAGTTCATCAGCTTTTGTGCTTCAACGGCTCGAGATCTCGGTGTGTTCACACTCTCAAGTTGATCTCCGAGATGAACAACCTTCGTCGCGACGAAATTGATTCGTTCATCTAAGTTCTTGAAGCCCGAAAACGAAATCTGAGAAGAAAAAAACAAAATACAAGTCTATTAAGTAACGAAACAAATTCGTAATAACATTTGACATGAGACTTTGTTCTTTTCTTGTAGTTCGCAGACTTTCTGCCAATGTTTTGTCTCCTCTTCGGCCACAAGACCATGAAGACGATCAACTTTCTGCTGTGTGACTTCATTTAGAGCCTTCAGATCTCTATAAGAAAACATTAAATTGTTGTTAGGAGCGAAAGAAAACGATACCAATTGGGTTAACTACGAGAAACGACCTGATCGCCTGTACGAAAGAATCGTGTAATAACAACGGATCGAAGTTGTTCTCATCGTTTTTTGTTCCTGTTGTACTCGTACAACGCCATGCCAGTCTTTCAACGAACTCTTCAGAATCGAAGGGCTCCTAAAATTAATAAAATAAATAAATCCAAGTAAAAAAAAAATGTTAGTTCGTTTATGTCATTGACAGCTAATAGGACACAATGTCTATTTCATGAAGCAATTAGATCTACAAAATT
Source organism: Brachycybe producta (assembly GCA_036925085.1). Lineage (NCBI taxonomy): Eukaryota > Metazoa > Arthropoda > Diplopoda > Playtdesmida > Andrognathidae > Brachycybe > Brachycybe producta. The sequence continues at coordinate 10,052,808 of JAUPFP010000002.1, read as the reverse complement.
TAGGGCGTCATTAGCTGTAATATAAATAAGACGCCATCTTAGGTCACTCCTTTTTATGGCCATTTCAGTCGCTTCGTAACATCAGTACGAAAAGTATTGCTTGTGTCTTTTCAGCCTAATTTACATACATTTTTCAACCCCTCTTAACGTGAATAACGCCATTTTCCGCCCTTTCTTACTTGTTAAACGTTGTTTAAATACATACCTGTTCAAGTTCTTGCAAGTAATTTGACATTAAAACTTAGCATTTGTCTCAATCTAACCAAATAAACTAAAAACCGTACCGGGTAAAACTTAACCTTCACCCTTTTTAATTAAAAAAAATTATTTTTAGTAGCGAGAAAGCTGCCAGATTTAATCTATATTAATATTAAGTGTATACACTAGATGGCAGCACCAGCGTAAGCAATCACATCAGTAAACTCCACCTTCTTAACTCAATGATAGGCTCTCATTTTTCCCTTACGTTTGATTGACACTTCATAAATATATAGTAGGAATACAGAAATTGACACAGTTGTGAAAAAGTTTTCAAACTTTTCATGAAGTTGTTTTGTTATCAAAAAGTTCTGTCCTATTTTCGAGCTTTCATTGTAAGTACTTTTTAATTGTAAAAAAAAAAATAATCATAAAATTAATGCTTTGTTTCTAATATTGTCATGTCATATTTTTTAATAAATTAATTTCAGAAATAGTTTTGCTTATTTATAAAAACTTTTAAGCCTAATTGATTGTATGTATGTGTGTGTTATTATAACTTTATTTAAGTTTAAATTGCTAGCAATTAGAAACAAAAAAACGTGTTCATTTTAAGAAAATAATACAACTTTGTCATTATTTTTTTATAAAAAATAAAATTTAGTTTATTTAAACTTTGTTCAAATTTAATGTGTAATAATTTTTATAACTTAAAAAACTATTAAAAGCTAATAAACAGTAATAATATTCAAACTTATTGATTATATTGTAAAATTGGTAACTCACTTTTAAGATGTTTTATTAACAGCTGATTTTCGAACGCTAATTATACTGCATTTAAGCAGAAATATTAAGATAAACTATACTAGAAGGGTAGCTCAGTCATTTAAGTTATAGTCGACGTTATAGTCGACCAAAAATTAAAAAAAATATCGTATGTTTAAAGTTTGGTCATTTTCAGATTTCCATAAAAAGCTTATTTTGAAATATTATCATCATAAAAATGTTCTTAAGTGATTGCGCTACCTTTCTAGTTTCTAAAACACATTCAAGTTACTCTTCATTTTGCATCTGAAAGCCAGAATAATCAGAGTTTGAAAAGTATTTACACTTTAAAGCCACCTTTAAAAAAGAATTTATTTATTTATAAATTATAAAATAATTAAGATTAACCCCCCCCCCCCCCCATATTAAAATACATTGCTTAAAATAAAGTTAAACTTTGATGGAAGACAAAATTTAAGTTTCACTTTGCCTTAAGTAACCTTTCAGAATACGGTAAAGACTTTCAACGAAACCAAAAAACGCAATAATTATTGTATTTTTTTAATAAATAATATTCTAATTGATTTTATTTACATAATTATGGCGTTTACTTTTACTAATTGCAATAATTACTTTCGAAAGTCGAAAAATTCTTAAATAATTAAAACTAATAAAATGAAATGTGTTCAACTTCGACTTTTAAAAAGTTTTTTAGGTTTAAAATCCTAAAATAGAATTTAGAAAAAAGATATATTTATATTTTGAGTAACCCATATATAACATAACACGAGATAAGAAGAAAAAAAGAGGGGGGGGGGGGGGGGGGGGGGGGGGTAAAAGTTAAAAGTCTAGAATGTACTATGTTATTTTTAAATAAGTTATAATTTTATATAAATGGTTTTTTTAATAAACGTTTTACCCTAGAAATTGATTTTATCATATGATACACACTAAATTTTAATGATAAACTTTTAAACTTTTCAATTTTATTTTGCCAAATGTGAAAGGTTATTTTCATAGGTTAGGCCTTGTTTCCACTGAGGCGAAAATTTGAACTTTTTGTAGATTTCAACTGTTGAAAAAATAGAACAAACGTGGCTTTTGTCTATGTTAGTGAATGGGCGGAAGCCCATCAATTCTTCTATTTTTCACCAGTTGAAATTTTCACTCAAGTGGAAACAAGGCATTAGAAATGAAATGTTAGGCCTTGTTTCTACTTGGAGTGAAAATTTCAACTTTTTGAAAATCTCAATCTCCCGTTAAAACAAGGCCCTTATAGTGTTATTTTGTTCAGCAATATACACCAACAGTTTCAATTTCATTTTCTTCCTTTAAAAAAACAAAAGTAAAATTAGTGTCATAAGCCTACTTTTTTACAAATTATAGGGATCTGAATACCAGAGGTTTAGATTCCTGATCATATTTCAACCTATTTAAACATCATATAGTATTTCTTAGAACCAACACCAAAATTACAAAAAAAAATTATTAAAAATGGTGCAGCAAAATCGTTTAAAATTAAATGGCTCAGAAATTATAAATGCGAGACATTTAAATTTTCAAATTAATTGTTAGGAAACATTTGAAAATCTATAGGGACAGACTAATCGTAAGTCACTAGGTGACCTACACTTTCAGATAGCTATTTGGAGAAAAACTGTAGCTCAGTGACCTACACTTTTGTACATTCTGGGGCCTGTGCCCCCCAAGACCCCCTACAACAAACTTAATTTAATATAACCCCACCTAATCACCGTTATAAAAAAAGTTCTAAAGTGTAGGTCACTGAGTGAATTACTGTTGTGAAGTGTAGGTCACCTAATAATCTACGATAAAACGAATTAAGGTGATTTTAAAGTGTAAACGTCCGTCAAAACTCTTGAATATTCTGTCTTTCAAGCATAAAATTAAGAGAAACTAGAAAGTGTTTAAGAAAATAGAAGGGTAGCTTAATCACTTAAGTTTTAATATCTTAAGTCTTGATATCTTTCAAAATAAGCTTTTTATTATTTTATGTGACTTTTTTTTTTAAAGTGTTACCTTTTCCTCAAACTCTTGTTATTCTGGCTTACTAAAGCAAAATTAAGCGAAACTTGACAGTGTTTTAAAAACTAGAAGGCGTAGCTCAATCTTTTAAAATAAGCTTTTTATGTGAGTGAAAAGAATCGAACTATTTAAATTTTTGTCTATAAAATGTTTTATTTTGAAAGATATTAAACATTAAAATACTCAAATGATTTAACTACTCTTCTAGTTTCTAAAACATTTTTCTCAAAATAATCAAGTGTTCGAAAATTAGCTATTCATAAACCATTTTTTATAATGAATTAAAAAAGTTACTGAAATTGTAAACTGAAGTTTAAGTTAAGAGAAAAAAAGTCAATGACTTTCCAAATTTTCTACCGATTTATATCATTTTTCTTTAACTATATTTTGATTACGTTATTATAATTTAATTAACAACCACGTTAATTTTTAAATGTGTAGTTTTTAATATACTTTCTGAGTTATTGAATTTTAAACAATAAACTGTGCCCACCCTCCCCTCCAAATATACTTTAAACAATAAGAATGGGTTTTTTTTTTATTCTGTTTTGATTCTGATTTTTTATAAAATATGATATTCATGGCTATATAATATCATAATAGTTGTAATGACTAATAACGATTGAATGAGTTTCAATTGTTCTCTTTTTTAGCACTTCTTTTAAGTGACGTCAGAAGATTTTTTTGGCACTAACAAAAAAGTATTAAAAAATCATAGAGCTCTCACACACAAATAGCAACAACATCATCTCATTCTTCTATTTTAAGTGTTTCGTGGGTCTACTCTTTTTTTTTTTTAACTGAATATTTTTGACTGCCGTTGGGAGTCCATATTTTGCGCAAATTTACATGAAGGAGTGGTACAAATGCATATATAGCCAAGTAAAAGAAAACATTTTTTTCTGAAGCAACAAATTGTCGCTTAAAAACTAGACTAGTAAATAAACGTCCTAAAAATACTTTGGTGCTTGAAAATGGGATTTTTTTCAGCATGTGTGATTCTTCCCTAACACACAAGTTTCAGACAAAACTTGGAATTTTTCTTCAGTTACTTCAAAGTTAAAATTCTGCTTTTTCTACATTGGTTCTAAGAAATATGCATATCTAATGTACCCCCTCCGTACCATTCCCAATTACATGAGTAATGTCACGTATTTTATATATAGTGGAAACCGGTTAACACGAAATGGAAGGGGCAAGAATAATTTGTTTTTTCTTGTTAAAACGAATTTCATGTCAAAAGAAAATTTGTTATACTATTTCTAAGGGATTGGAACGAAAATATATTTCGGCCCCTAGGCCCCCTTTACCATTTCAGGACACCCTGGTGTTTGACAGTTTATTACCATTAAATTAAAAATGAAGTAAAACAAACTAATATGAGTTGCTTTATTTTTTTTTTCTACAAATAAAAATTTGATGTCTTGTTAAAAAAAAAATATATCCTTGATTAAAGTTTTAACTTTTGGGGTACCCTAAAAATTTGGGGCCAAAAATATTTCTAGGCCCCTTAAACCGAAAATCGCCTCTGGGTTTTCACTGTACTTCAAAAGACAGTAAAAGTTGACAACAAACAATGTTTATCCTCATAGTTTTAGGCTTTTAGCCTAGACCTAATTTCCAAATACTTTTTTTTTTCTAAGAAAGTTGACATTTTTTTTCCAACTATCTCAATTTTTTTAAGAGTTACAAGTAATTTTTTTTTGTAACTTGTTGAAAAGTTTGTTTAAACTTCACAGTTCATGTGGGGAGGGGGTTATAATGTTTTTATACTGCCAAAATATTTTTTTGTTGTTTTGTATGATATAAGAAGGTTGAGGTTGTTCTTTGAAGAAAAAACGAATTTCTAATTTAGAAGTAGAAAAAAAAAACCTCAAGAGTGGAATCCATAAAGACCTTGTTCTGAGTAAAAACTAGAAAGAAAAAAAAAATAACGGAAAAAAAGTAGAAAATAAATTGCTGAGTGAGGATGCCTGCCATTGTTATTTTTATATAGGAGGCTATATGTTACTGAATTGCAAGTGGATCATTAATTTTGTCCCTGTAGCGTTAGATGGCGGCACTAGCCCTCCTCCCCATAGAAATGTACTGACACTCTTCAACTCACCTTCTTCCCTTTTTTTCACGTGGCTAACTTTTAACTGCGTCATTGCTATTTCTATACACGTGCTCTCTTTTCACTTATATTATGTTCTGAGTATAAGTTTGTCACGTGCTGATAATTAAGGTGGTTTCGGACGCTTTTAGAGCTAAAAGGGTGCATTCTATTTCAACTAATTGGTGGCGAGTGGAGTTTAGCCACCTATGGAAGTTGCATTGCGCCATCTATTTTGCATTAACACAAGTATTTTTCTATGGAGCCCTCTTAATTGTATTTGCTGAAATGAACTAATGTGAACAAATCTTTAATTCTTTATATCTATTTCATTTTAGTTAAGTCTGTTGGGGTTTTTTTTTCAGGTCAAACTGGTCATTAAGGCGCTCTCACTTTCACTGTATTTCATTATAATTTATTTTTCATAGCTCAATACATAACTATGCCACTGACCCACCTCATTCAATTTGAAATCACTCTCTCTCTCTCTCTCTCTCTCCCTATTGAAAAAGTTTAGCTTGTTTGCATTAGAATCCTCCTATAAATAATAATGGTGTCAGTTGATATGCGAATACATGCATACATTATAGCGTTTATGTCATCAATAAAATCAACAAACAATCGAATGAATAAGCACACTGAAGTTGAATCGATCACTCTGGAGAGTCTCTCTGAATGTATGCCGGCCGAGCCAACTTCTAGACAAAACGGTTATTAGCATAATAACTGTTTTATAGGCCTACTATTCTATTTTTATCTAACTTTGAGATTTTGTCTACTTTTGAGTCACCTAGTCTCAACTATGTTTCATCATTTCATCATCTCAACTATACATTATAGTTTGCTATATTAGTTATATTTAAAACTAGATTCACTGCAGTGTGTTCTTGAATTAATTGCAATTACCCAATGTGATAAATTGATAATACACTTGCAAGATTTGGAGTCGTTTCTTGTGGGCACCAATCTTACAAAAAAACGCTGATCTTTGTTTTTGTGCCAAACTCACAGCAATATTGGACTTATTTCTTGCACGTTCGCACACTATTTTTCTTGCAAGAAATAAATGAAATATTGCTGTGAATCTTGAGCAAAAACGAAGATCAGCGTTTTTTTTTCTCTTTTTGTAAGATGGTGCGCGCACCAAGTGCATTATCACTTTATCACATTGATAATTGCAATTAATTCAAGAATACACTGCAGTGAATCTTGCTTTAAATATTACAAATGTGATCGCCGCTTTACTGTTTCACCAATAATTGCCTTGAACCATTATAGCAAACTATACAGACAAACAGCAATATTTCACTTTTTTCTTTTTTCCAACGTGCAAGAAATTAAGTCCAATATTGCTGTGAATTCTTGCAATGATGTGGCTTATAAGTTATAACAGTTGCAAGTATGTATTACCACCCTGTATGTATTTGCATATTTTGAAATGTAACTATTTGAAATGTAACTATTTAATAAACAAATCTGCATTATTTAATCACTAATTATGAAACCATATATGCAGGTTTAATTTGGTGTAATTAGTTTTAGCTTTAATTAGATTTCATTGTATATCATGTAATGAAACTTAAACTTTCATAGATAAAACCGTAATATTTAAATCTACAGTCGCCTCACTGTAACTTGTGACATCACAGAAGGGTTGACCAAAAAGTTTGGCTTCTATCATTTTGTCTGATAGATAAAAGGACATCTTTTTTATCAGACAAAATTGCGCATGGTCAACTCCTATGACGTCACAAGCTTTAAGTTACAGTGTGGCGACTGTAGAACAAATCGTAAAAGTACGAGCACTGAGTTGACCCATTAAGTTGTAACGAGCATGGTGAATTCATAATTAAAATATAAATAATTAAGCAATCAACATTGATTTTTTTATGTTTCTATTAAACAGAAAACTAAAAACTGGACAATTTGTTGATAGTTGTCAACTGGATGTCATTATGATCAAACATTAGATCAAAACGTTAAGTGTGTGTGTTGTGTGTTGGCGGTCATTCATCATCTGTGTTGAACTGACCCACACTTACTCAACTTAACCATGGCTCACTACTACAATCAAAGTTTTAATTATGGAGGATCAAATGGATCAGAAGAAAACGATCAAAGTGAACAACATGATCCACAGAAATTGACCACAGCCGAAATTGTGGCCAATCAATCACAGGACTATGTCGATGAGAAGGAATTGGAATATTTGCAGACAATACAACATTTGGCAGGTATTTATGGGTCACTTTCATTTTTCAGGCACATACTGTAAATATGTATATTTTGGTGGTCCATTTTTTTGTACATATCTCTTTTTGGAGACTTTACTTGTAAAGTGAAACCTGGTGTCTCCTTCACGTCCTCTAATCTGTCTTTCTTTTGGATGCTAAACATCAAATCAAAAAGACATTTATTTTTATCATATTGACAGCTGTCAACATCTTAATAGAATAATATTGATAAATGGTCTTTGGTCAACTAATTGGTCCTTGAGTATTTGTGGCGCTAGTAAGCAAGCAGCAAAGTGATTTTTTTTTTAAAAAGTGACTTTATATCTTTCAAAGTAAATCTTAACACTGAAACTGAAAATACACTGAAATTCAATTCAGCATAAAACTGCACTGAGAGTCGTATTCTGAATGACTGTTTGGTCAAAGGTAGAGCCAACGCCGGCGCAAATGTTTCATGCGCCCTAGTTTGAAACAAATTACTTTCAAAATGAACTATGATTTTACTTTTAAAAGTAACTTGTCACAACACAAATTACTTTTTACAGTAATTTGTTCCAACACTAATATTACATTAATGTTGGAATGTGATTCCCTAGGACCTTTGAGAATTCTTGGTTTTCCATGTGGGAACGAATGGGTGCGAACCCTGTGGTCCATTCTTAAAATATGAATAATTAGCTAAGTACTAACTAATTACTCCATACGAATTAATTATACCACAGAATATTTATAATACAGTGTGATTTAAAAGTTTCCATACATAGACATAAGGGATACCTAACAACAGAAAATAAAAGAAACATTATTCCCTATGTATTGAGACTTTGAATCACCCTGTATTATATCAATGTCACCTTTATCAACTGATAATTAATTATTCTTGAAGAAATTCTGTTGCGATTTTTAAATTATACTGGCTTTTTTTTCGGTAAACTATCTGCGCACCGATAGCTGATGGGCTTGCGGACCAGTACCGGTCCGTGGACCATTAAAAGAATGGTCCACGGACCGGTAACTCAGCTAGAAAACACAATGTTCAGTGTTGTTGCAAAAGCTACTTTACTTTTCTAGAAACTAGCCAAAACCCATTAATCCTTTTTTAGTTTCAGGTCAATAGACAGATGAAATCGACCAAAAAAATTTTTTTACCAAAAACCGTTGAATAAAAACATCCAGTTTCAAACATAAAAGTACAGAAGAAAAAAAGAGAAATGTTGTGACATAAAAGTTTGTTCAATTTTTTTCTTTTTCTTCTCAATCCAACAACAACTTGACTTTATCTCTTTTTTCTTCTAAAAAAAAATCACCTCCATCTGTTTAAAAAGCACCAAAAAATGTTGCATCTTTTTTTCTTCTTCATGAAAATTGCAAACATGGCGAAATTGCATTTCTTTTTCAAGTGGCAAAATGGCAAACCCTTCCTAAACCTACACACAAGAGTTTTGTTTGATTTTCCTCCTTTTTCAGAGTTAGTCGACAGTACCATCAGTTTTACATTACAATATATTTAAAACAACAACAACAACATTCACAGTGTTGTTTGTTCCGTATGTATTCCGTTACAAGTTACTATATACAATAAAGCCCCCCCTCCCCTTCAAAAAAAAGTTCGTGTCAATTTTTAAAAGTTCAGTCATGGTTCCTGAGTTCTGAGTTCCAGAACCAAAAAGGAACAGACGCAAATGTTGTTTCCATATAGCTGTAAATTGTTCTGTTGGCCAATCTTTTAAAGCAGGTGTGCCAATAATTGGCTGCTAACTTGGAATAGTACCACACTTGCCACTAAAATTATGTGCATGCCAATTTATTGTGCAAGTGCCAAAGGTTGGCTACAATCAAGTTCTAGTTATTTATACATTAAAACGAAGAAGAAAAAAATGGTTGTTTTTAGACTTTTTCACACAAGAGAGGGAACCAAGTTACTTCACCCAAATTCTAATTTATAGAGCTCTAAAAAAAATTGATGGCTCAAGTTTTAAAAGTCAAGAAAACAGAAAACTATGAAAAATATATTGTTTACCATACCAATCATAGTATAGACTATTTACATGCATTTAACCTTAGCAAAGATTCCTACTAAGGCTCTTTTTCTACTTGAAAAAAAAACAACTAATAAACTGTGAATATTTTCAATTGAAGAAAAATGCTAGTTTAGGCCTACTGTAGTTACAAACGTGGCCCGCCTATTCACTATTAATGATTTCGTTTGATAATGTTACGTCAATTGCAGTTAGAAAAACCCCTATCGCCCTACCACTTTAACTAAATCATAAATTACCATTTCTCATAAATATTTACATTAAAATAATGATGTTATTTTGAGGTAAAGCTATAGTTAAATCTTACCTCCATGTAATTAAAAGGCATTACATTAAATGAAATAATGAAAAAAAAAGCTAAAATAGAAACTCTAATAATGGCGACCATGAATCACCCTCACAAGTATAAAACAAATTCAACTACAGTTGAAAAGTTGAACTTATTTAACTTTACTTTGAACCTACCAACTTCTTGCTGCTTTTTCCAGGTTAAAAAGTATCTTCATCCTCATATTTGTCAAGTGTAAACAGGGCCTAAACAAGCAATATATAATCAATCACGCTAAATTAGACATTCTACTAAAGGAAAAACTAACAAATAACAAAAATCAATACCATTGTTTGTTGTTTCATTATGAGTTTTGTGTTATTAACATTTTAAAAGTTTTGTGAATGTCAAAATTTTAATTAACTAAAAATAGTTAAGAATTTATCAGAACAACTAAAATTTATGCTTTGTAAAGTCAAAATTTCTAGTTTATAGGCTAGAGTTTTCTAGTCACTAGTCAGACTAGCATCTGTCTACTTGACAACTCTAGCCTTTAACTAGTATTTTCTTTTAAAATAAGCATAATTGTGGCAACTGTGATGATTATGCTAAAATTTAAGACGATATCTTTTAAAATAAACTTTTTTATGACGTTAAATTAACATCAAAGGTGATAATTTTCAAAACTGTAATATATAGTTTATTTTTTAAAGGCGATCGTCATCAAAAAAAAAATGTTAGCATGATAATTTACTAATCTAGCCTCTAACAAACTTTGAACGTTTTGTTTTTTTCTTAATGTTTTTTAACCTAACATTGAACTTTATGCAAACACAAACGCTTTTTATCTTTAGCATCCTTCTGGTTTCTCAAAAGATTCATAAATTGAGTTTACAATGTGCTTAAGTTAAATTCCTCATTGTATCTTAATACATCACATCAAGTTAGAAAATCTCAAATGCTGAAGTAAAAAAAAAACCCAGCGATTTTCCGGATTAACCGGACTTTATTTAATCCGGAATAGGTCCCCTTTAGTCCGGATATTCTTTATTCTGCTGTATATATTTTACTGTTAATCTACGGAATCAGTCAATCTGCATATTACCTAGACAATCTGCAAAACAACCAACCTGCTATTGAATCTGCAAAATTCAACACCTAAACCGTATTGAATTTTGCAGATTCACCAGCAGTTTGGGTTGTTTTGCAGATTGCCTAGACAATATGCAGATTGACTTGATTCCGCAGATTGACAGTAACCTATATATTGTAATTTATTAAAGAAAAACCTAAATGATTTCTTACCAAAAACACCCCCATATTCTACACATAGACTGAAATGTCGATCGATTTTCTACGTCATTGCAATAGAAACCCGACTCGTAATGTCAGAAATATATGTGTTTTGAGTTCCGGACGCCCTATCTCTGAAAAAAAGCACAACTAAACGTACTAACATCATAACATAGGAAGGATCAATAAAAAAATGCAGTTTTCTCTCTCTATTTTTCCTATGATGTCACAAAATCAAAAAAACGTGGGAGAGTTTTCGCATAAAATATGAACACCGAAAATACACCTGGAGGTTTTTCTTTTCTATTCTAGCTTTTATTTATTTGAAAGGACACTAACTAAAAATATTCAATAGAAAAAGAAATGTGTATGTGGGTGACTTTTCTACTCTCTTAGAAAATCGTCTTTTTTTTCCTGCAAAAAGTGGTTCTTGGTAATTTCTCTTTTTAGTGAATTGCGTGTGTCTTTTTTTTTTTTGGATTTATTTCAATCTTTGAAACAAATACAATTGGATTTTATATTTGAAATGCTAATCAGCAATTGAAAATCATCACATTAGAAATTTACATATCGAACCTGTTTTTTGTTTTGTGTGTTTGTGTGTTACTGCGAGGCTAACCATCCAGAAGAAGAATCTTACACAATCTAACATTAACTAATTTTTTTTTTGTTTAAAAACAAAATTGTAATGAATTGAAGAGGAAATTATTGTTCTTAAGTTCATCGGAGCAGAACTTAAAACAAAGCAAATTATGCAATTTAATAATGGATAAAAAAAATGTGGCCTTCCTAGGATTTTAATCCGTTTCTGAATCATTTTAAGACAAAAACGAAACACACTGCAAACATTGGAATCAAAATAAGAACAACTTCCAAATGTTTTCATTCCTGAATTTCAAACCTGAATATTTTTGCTTAAATGAAAGTGTTTTATTAGAACACAACATAAAATTTGATTTATTATAAATTGCTATGGAAGGAAGTTATTTTTTGTTATCAAAACGGTTCTCACCAGCATCACTGACGACTACTATTGACCAGCACTTGCACTTACACCAACATCATTATAAGGAACACAATGTCCCATCCTCACCTTCCATTGGCCACATCAAAGGGATGTGGATGTCATCAGAAATCTCAAAAATCTTTGTCATCAACATCATCTTCTTGTTCGTCATCCGAAAGTTATTCGGACGGTCCGAGAAGAGTAGTCATTTCTAGAATTCCGTCGAAACGTCATGTGGGAGTTCAGTTTAGAATGGATCCAGATAGATCTTATGCTCAGAAATATGACCATCATATTGTGGTCATAAAAGGTAAGCGCCTATGTAAACAAAAACAAAAGAAAAAATATACACGAATAATATAACATCATTCAGATAAGATGTTTTCTGAATAGTTTGATTTTGAATTTTTGGTTATTGTGCAGTTTCAGAAAACTCATAAAATTGTGAAAGTCATACCTTATGATGTCACTCCTTGCGCGCGCTATTATTTTATGATTGTCATTGTATGAGGTATACTAGTCAATGGCAGTATAATGACAATATTTGTCATAATAATATTTTGTAATTTGCTTTTGTGACTTATACTGGGTTATCAGATTGATATGACAATTTACTGTCATATGATAAACTTATTTTCTATCTGTAATGAGGGTCTATCACAGGTAGTTGAATCACTAAAAAATATTTTTCAAAATAAACGTTTTTATAGAGAAAAACTAAAAAAAATATCATCTGCTAAAAATTAGCTCAATTTTCAAACAATATTTAGCACAAAAAGCTTATTTTAAAATATTTTAACATTAAATAGTTCTTGTTATTCACTTACATCTTCTAGTTTCTAAAACATTATCAAGTTTTGCTGAAGATGTTTTTTTATAAACAGATGATTTTTGAACTCTGGTTATATTCTGCGTTTCAGTGTGTTAGAAACTAGAAGGTTAGCTCAATCATTTAAGGGTATTTTTTCATGTTTGGTATCTTTCAAAATAAACTTTTTATGCGCAAAAAATTAAAAAATAGTCTGTGTAAAGTTGGGTCAGTTTCAGACATGACACAAAAAGCTTATTTTAAAAGATATGAACTTCAAAATATCCTTAAGTGATTGATCTATTTTTCTAGTTTCTAAAATACATTTAAAGTATCTCTTCATTTTGTTCCTAAAAACACCATAATTGCCAATTAAAATCGGTCTTAATCTAATAATGCATTCAAAACTGGAATAATTTTTATTTAAAAAAAATCTCAACCTAATACATTTTATTTTTTTTAAGGATTTTAATTCTATTTAGAGAAAAACATTTAAAAAACCTGTTTTAATCAAACTGAAACAGGTTAAGAGACGTTCTAATACAATTTCAAAGTGTAAACAAGGTGTTTTTAAGGTCTTTTCGTGATATTATTGTACAAATTGCAAAAAAAAAGCCAAGTAGTGGCCTAATGGCATTCTCAGATCCACTTTATGTTTAGCCCAGGTTATGATTAATAGAATATCTATTGGAGACCCATGTTTTTAACTTTTTAAACTTCTAATTAGGGAAATACCCTTGGCAAAAAACGAAAGTTTTCCTTTTAGCTTTTTAACCAACTTATTTCCTCCAATTAGAAACAACTTCACTTTTAACTTACATATAAACAATTATGTAGATGAGTCTCCAAAACATACAATTATATAAAAATTGCGTTCTACACATAAATAAAATGGCTCGGATTTGTATGCAATATCAAGCAAATATTTCTCAATCTGTGGCCCAAGGGCTAATTGTGAAGTGCCAATCCAAATTAGATCTACCAACAAACACTCCTTAGAGGCTAGAACTGTAGTTAACAACTGATATTGGCTAGACATCTAGCCTCTTAACTAGCCATTTGGATTAGAAAAAGCATAATTGCAGTTACTCTAATGATGATGATGACAATTATGTCACAATTGGCACTTGGGCCAGAAATTGAGAAACTGTTGCTTGATATTGCATAAAAATCCGAGCTCTAGTAATAATTCATAAATTCTAATTCTATATGAAGTTATAACTAAACATGGATAGGCTCGACTTGAAAGTTAATTACAATTAAATGAAACAAATATTAAAATGACCCATAAACACATTTATTTGGTGTCTATTACCGGTAGGTGTGTTTGTATTTGCTCGAATTAAATAGAAAATGTCTATCTGTGTATAAGTCGTTGTTTTTTTTCTGTGTGTGTGTATATTTATGTGTTATTGTCTAAAATATACAATGGTTGAGACAGGAAGTGTTTTTTGATGTTTTTAATGAACCTTTCCAAAAATCTGGCAGGTGTTCAAACCTGAAATGTACATTCTAAATTTAATACTTTTGAAGGGATGTGTATTATATATTAGGTGTGGCACAGTAAGCATGAGTTTATGAAAATCTACAGCGCATTGTCCACAAATTACTACATTAGGCCTTGTTTCCATTGGGGCGAAAATTTGAACTTTTTGAAAATTTCAACAGGTGAAAAATAGAACAATGCTAGTGAATGGGAGGAGCCACGTTTGTTCTATTTTTCACCAGTTGATATTTTCAAAAAGTTGAAATTGTCACCCCAGTGGAAACAAGGCTTTTAGTCCAAATTTAAGCAGAAAACTTAGCACTTGAATTTCAACTTGAAGTTTCTCAGCAAAGTTTCAATATAGGAAAATTTAGCTCAATATGATGATACTCATTAAAACAGGCTTATTCACTGTTGTAACCCTGTTTTAGAGAGTTCAAAATTTTGAAGTCAGAAGAAACATTACAAAAAAATTCAAATTGTTTTAGAAACTAGAATTGTTGGTGATCATGTTAAAAGTATTTTTATGATGATATCTTTCAAATTAAACTTTTTATGACACTTTGAAAAAGGCGAAAATATTTTTCAATGAAATGTCAATGAAAAATCCCCATAAAAAACAGGTCATTTTCAATTTTTACCATTCTAGTTTTGAAAAGAATATGAATTTTTTCATAATGTTATTTCTAAAAAAAAAAAGTTTGCGTGACATTTTTGCGTTCAAAAAACATTTTTAGAGTCACGTTAAGCCCAAATTCAGTAAAGAAAGTTGGCACTTGAACTTCAACTTAAGATGGTTTATGAACAGCTGATTTACGAACTCTTGATTATTCTGTCTTTTCAGAAGAGCAAAATTAAGAGAAACTAGAAAGTGTTTTAGAAACTAGAAGGGTAACTCAATCACTTATAAATTATTTTCATGTTGATATATTTCAAAATAAACTTTTATAGACAGAAAGAAATTATAAAAATATGATCTATAATAAAAAGCTTATTTTGAAAGATATCAACAAAAAAAAGTAATCTTAACTGAATACCCTTTTACCCTTCTAGTTTCTAAAACACATTCAAGTTTCTCTTCATTTTGCTCCTAAAAACGTCAGAATAATCAATGTTAATACTGTATTGTCTACTGTCTAGGAACCCTGCTTAGAGAGTTCAGAAGTTCAAAAACTTCCTTGTTGAATTTGAGCCTAATTTTTCAGCACTCTAAACAGGGGTCATCCATAAAGTTCACAGCTGTTTAGAATGAAAAAAAACACAAAACAAAAACACTGATAATACAGTGATAAGGTTAATAAAAACAAGACAGTTGTGATTGATGAACATATGTTCATATTCACGATGACTCTCATTAAAAAAGTCACGTCTTCTAAAAGAGGCTAAAACGTCCAATTTGCCTTGACTTTTTTTTTGTTGTTGTTCTATGTATTGTCTATGTATTCACAAATTTACCATACGCATTCAATTGTTAAAGCACATTATTAACCTTGTGAGTGTCCTACGCCCACTTCCAATTGACACTTGTTTAAAAGGTATTTGCAGCAATGAAGTAATAATAGTAATAGTTATATCGCAAACAAAAAAAGCGGTTTCTAGTTATTAAAAAATATTAGCCAGGGCGACCCACTCCTATATTTAGGGGACTTCCTTTGTGAATTGTGAATTATTTTCTTTTATATTGTTTACTTTCTCATGTATCTGAGACTTAGCCAAAATTTTTAACACCCACGCCTCTGTAATACAACTTATGTTGTCTCTCTCTCGCTCACTTATAAAAGCTGGGTACAGATGATCAATTCTGGCCTGTCAATCCTGTGGAAAGTCTCTCAGAATCACCATTTCTGTCTGTTTTATTTTAAAATGAACAGCTGATTTACAAACTCTTGATTATTGTCGTCTTTCAAAAGGAAAACTAAGAAATAAGAAAGTGTTTTAGAAACTAGATGGGTAGATCAATCATTTAAAGAGTGTTGATATCTTTCAAAATAAACTTTTTACAGACAACATTTTTAAAAATATCGCCTGCTTAAAGTTGTAACATAAAAAGCTAATTTTGAAAGATATCAACATGAAAATACTTTTTAAATGATTGAGCTGCCCCTTGTAGTTTAAAAAAAAACACATTCAAGTTTCTTTTTTTCATTTTAAAAAAATTTGTTTAGCTGAAAAATAGAATAATCAGAGTTTGAGAGGTGTTTACACTTAAAAACGACCTTAACTAATTGCTTATGTTCTTATCATTGCAAGCATTACGATTTGACTTACAAAATTGAAGTAAAAATCTAAGTCTTATCAGATCGTTCAAGTCAAGATTGAAGGACAATTGAATTGAACTAACGAAATCTACCATATACTGTATATACAGTCAACTTTGACTTTGAAAAGCCAAAATTGATCGTGTGTATTTAGCTAGAATGCTTAAAATGTAGTTTAAATTCACTGTTGTTGTTTGAATGTGTGTGTGTGTGTGCCTGACACACTGAAATCTATTCTCAGAAATCTTTAAAACTAGAAAATAGAAAAATATGGTTGTGGTGGTAGACTCACCAGACAGACTATTTATAAACAAATTAGGTTTTCCTTCCCTAATTCCAATGTCCTGATAAAGCAATAACACTTGATAACCTATTGTTGACCATTTTCTAAAGATGACAATGCCTTCTAACAAACCACTTATATAATTATAATTTATTAATTTATACTAGTTCTTACTGATTTGTGTCAACTTCTGAAACACAAATTTCAGATAATAACTTTTTTGATGACTTAAAAGTTGTGTAAATTATTTGTTTATTACCATTAAATGTGGCCTTGTTTTAAAGTTCACTTAAGTTTACGTAAAGTAAATTTATTAAGTACAGTTCAGAACTTTTAAACAAATATTTACATAATAAATGTAAAACTTTTTAAAGAAGCATCTCTTTGATAGAGTGAGAGAGAGAGAGAGAGAGAGAGAGAGAAAATCTAAAATCTGTTTAAAACTAGAACAGTAAAAAGACATAATGGATAAACATTATTTTTTACTTAATTTTTATTCTAATGGTTTTGAGTAACAAATTGAGAAGCATTTGCTTGATATTGGCATAAAAATCCGAACCCTAGTTATTACTCCTTTTTTATGAGGAAGAAATGACACAATCTGAAATTGGTTTGTCAAGAAGCTTCTTCTGCTTAGGGTGATGCTGGTATAGGGGGCGTATATCTTTTACTATTCTAGTTATTAAACAGATTTCGGATTCCTTTCTCTCTCAAAGTTGCTACTTACAAATTTGTGTTTTTTTTTCATCATCATGAAAATACTTTTTAAAGTTTGCATAAACGTAAAGATATGGTTAATATCTTATTATACGTTAAAGTAAACTTTGATTTTTTTTCCACCCTGAATTTCCTTAAAATAAAACTAATAAATATATTTTTTTTCGTTTTTCAGAGGAACAAGAAAGGGTTCAAAAGAAAACGTTTGTTAACTGGATAAATGCTTATCTTGCACAGGTGAATATTTTTCAAATTTTGTCATTTAGACAAAGGCATTTTTTTTTGTCTCCAATATTTTCATTGATAATATTTTCCTAAAATTTCTAACAAAGTTATCAAGAGAGGAAGAGAAAAAACTGATTAAATTTGATAAGAAAATTCAATTGAAAAACAAATACATAATAAATATGAGATATGGAAACTCCCACACAAACACACACACTCCCACATAAGTTGAGAAGGACTTTTAGCTGTCGTTTTTAGCACCTAATATTTCAATGTTTGTGTCAAGATTCACAGAACTTTTTTTTTCCAATTACAAACATAGAAAACGATGCATTATAGAAATTTATTTCAGAATGATGTGTAGTTACTATTCTTAAACTCTAAACAAAAAAAAGCAGTGATGCCATCATGTCCTGTTTTAAAATAAACCTCAACTTTTGAGACTATAATACACATTACACACACACAAGTACAAACATACAACACACTTAAGTGCCAAAAAAAGCAAGCACAAAATGCAAATCTAAAAACCTTTTTTTTTCTTTCTCCAAAGTTTTGCAAAGATGTATATTTTTGCATTATAACTTTAAAATATTTTTTTTTTCATTTCTCTCTCTTTTTCTGCTCCACATTTTGCAATTCAAAACAAGGCTGTAAAAAGGAATTTCAAACATAAACAGCTGCTGCTTGCTGTTGCACTGATAATCTTAAGAAAAATTAGCCCATTCGTTTATTCACCTTTTGCTCTAATAAAAAAAATACACACAAGAGTATGGAAAAAGGTGCCTTTGAAAAAAAAAAAAGGCGGAAAAGACAGGATAAAGAAATCTGTCAAAAATAACGTTTCTAATATGATTTTCTTCTTGTTTTTTCTTCTTCTTATAAACAAAAGCATATGCCGCCTCTCAAAGTTGGAAATCTAATTGAGGACATGCAAGATGGTGTTAAACTTATTGCCTTATTGGAAGTCTTATCAGGAGAAAGACTGGTAAGAATATTAAAAAGAAAAAAGTTGGCCCCTGAAGAAAGGCAATCACACATAACTTAAGAGTATTCCCTTGGATTAAGGTTTTTAGAAAGCGCACATGTTGTTTCCGGACGCTACATTTCTGTTTTCTTTGCAGAATAATATCTTTTTTTAAATTTTCAAGTAACGCAATGAATTGAAATTGTATTCGTATATTGTTAAAAGTTAGAAGAACGTATTTTATGATGATCTCTTTAAAGACATTTTTATGACAGCTTGAAAGTGACATAATTTAATAATGACATTTTCAAAATATCACAAGGAATTATTTTTTTAAAAAAATATCGAAACTATGTTTCGTTACTCTTCTAGTTTCTAACGCAGTCTGATTTCATTTTAAATTTACTTCTACGGCTAGGTCCCCCCCAATTTATTTGCCTTAAAAAGTATAATTTGGTCACAATTTAACCTGAGAGATCTTTTATTCAATTGTAGCCAATGGAAAAAGGCCGTATTCTTCGAAGACCACATTACTTGAGTAACATGAACACAGCTCTACAGTTTTTAGAACGAAAAAGGGTTCGTATTTATAATCTTTTTCCTTTCTTAAAAGTGGTTCTCAAAGTTTTTTTAAAAAAAAAATAATGAGAAATTTCTTTTTTTGTGTTGTTCAGGTGAAACTAGTCAATATCAATGCATCAGATGTAGTTGATGGACGACCGGCCGTTGTTCTCGGACTCATCTGGAGTATTATCTTGTACTTTCAAGTGAGTACTACTCACAACATCAATCCCGGCTTTTCCAATTTTAAAAACGCTTGATTATAACCCAAGGGTCAGTTGAGCCATTCTGTTGCAGTTCAAGAGCTATTTAAACACTTTTTTTAATTTTGGCAATTTTTTAAACAATGCAAATCTATAAACTTTTTGCACATTTTTTTTTAATTTTGAAAATTGTTGAATTTTTATACCTTTTGGGAGCCGTGGGCATTTTCAGAATTCTTTGAACATTTTTCGATTTTTGGCCATTTTGGCCTTTGATTGAATTTTAAAAAATTCTTGAATTTTTGTACTTTCTTCACCTTCTCTGCACCTCTGGAGCCATTTGAGTAATTTTCAGGGCTATTTAACGTTTCGATTTTTAGCCTTTTTGGCCTCTGAGACCAGCTGAACCATCCTGAGGCATTTTCAGGACTATTTAACAAGTTTCGATTTTTGAATTTTAAAAAATTCCTGAAACTTGTATATTTTGAAGCTATTTGCTACAAGCCACTCTGAGGAATTTTCAGGACTTTTTAAACATTTTCGATTTTTTGGCGTCTTGACCGTTGAATTATAAAAATTCGTGAATATTTGTACTTTTTGAAACTTTTTCGGACCTCTGGGATTAGTTGAGTCCTCGTGAGGCGTTATCAGAGCGTTTAAACGCTTTTTTTAATTTTAACTATTTTTTATAAAGTTTAATACGGCCTTAGGAACCTAAAAAAGCCTAAGACGGACATTTAAAGAGTGTTATGAATAATCTTCGTTCAATTTCGTTATATAGATTGAAGAAAATACGAGGTTACTTGCCGAACAACTCGCCGCTCGCTCTTCGGAGAGTCTTGGTAGTATGGACAGTATTCCTCGCTACGGTGGAAGCATCGGAGATTTAACTGATCACAGCAGTGCCTCGATTAGAACACCTCCTCCAGTCAAAAGGAAACCAACAGATCGTGTTCGAGCCGGAGCTAAAAATGCCTTATTGCAATGGGTTCGAAATATAGTCACAAGGTGCAACATTAAACGATACTTTTGAAGAATTACAAGATTCGTTATTGAGTAATTTCTTACCATTTCAAGGCGTTATGGTGTTCCGATCAATGATTTCGGTCCAAGTTGGAGAGACGGAAAGGGTTTTGTTGCTCTCGTGTGCGCCATTCGTCCGGATCTCTTTGACTGGTACAGTGTCGACAAATTGTCCAATCGTAGCCGCCTGATTACGGCATTCAACTTGGCCGAAAAGGAAATGGGAATTCCCAAACTCCTTGATGCAGAAGGTTAATTGATACTAGTACGGAACATGTATCGAGGACAAGATCTGAATTTTTTTTCGTCATGTTTGTAGATGTTGATGTTACAAATCCCGATGAAAAGTCCGTGATGACGTATGTTGCACAGTTTCTTCACAGGTTTCCTGAAACGAGTACAGAACTGATTGTAAGTTTACATCACAAAATAGCGTTGTGTGTCGTACAACCCCTTGACTAAAGAATAAAGCTCAAATCAAAGTGTTGCTTTTTATTTGTAGGCACAACAAGCGGAACATCTAACCGTCTCCGACGTTGAGAAAGCAGAATATGATGAACTTGTCCAGTTTCTAGACAAAGCCGACGTTACTCTAAAGATAGTTGAACGACCAACCCAAGATAGAGAATGGGAATACGAAGTGAGGAATACCGACGACTTCATGCGATTAACAGCATTTAATTAACATTTTTTTTATCTTCTTGTAGCAACTGCAAGCTCTGAAGAACGAGATGTGTGACAAATCCGAAGTTTACGACAGAATTAAACAACGTTTAGACACACATGTTGCTACTTTCGTAACTCCCGAAGTGTGGAAACAACTCGAGCAACGTTGGAAGACACTAGAAACGCAACTTTACCACTGGCAGTGGATTTTAGACAGTGGTCTTCCAGGTCAACTTGGACAGATTGGTGATTGGCTTAATCAGGCAGAAGAACTAATACGTAGCGACATTCTGCCTCTTGGACTACACGAAGAAGCTTCCGTCAGCATCATTACCAATAAGCTGGAAGAGCACAGAGTGAGCCACAGAGAATTTGAAAATTATTCAACTGACTTGCCAAAAAATAATCTAATATCTTCATTGCAGCATTATTTTGCGTCGTTGCCAAACATGCAGCAACAGTTTTTACAACTTGCTTCCAAACACCCCATTGCTGGAGTGTCCACATCACAATTACACGATATGTCGGTTAGATTGTCTCGTCTTTCGGTAACGTCTCGAGAAAGACAGCGTAGGCTAGAGTACGAACTGGCCAAATATTGCTTGCTAGCATTCTTTGCATTGACAACTGACAAGCTGAACACTTGGAAGAAGACATTTGGTTCTGTTGATATCGTCTCCAAACATTGTCAGGAGTGTCAAGTAAGAGACTTAGTTTACAAATATACGACAAAGTTTGGCATAAACTGTAATACAAAACAGTGACATCAAAATAACATCACAGCCATTATGTATTATTACGTATCTCAATGTATTGCTTGCTGTGACGTCATTTTGAAGTATTCCGTATTGCCGTTTACGCTGCACTTAGTCGTAATTAACAGCCTTTTAACTGTAGACCCTACGGTGTTTTATTGATACTAGCATAATTGTAATTGTCTTCCACAGGCATTTGTAAGCAGCAAAGATGTCCACAAACACATCGAACAACTTTATAGTGATTTGGGACATGCTGCCGAAGTTTATCAACGAGAAGGAACAAATGATCAGAAAGAGATGGAAAACATCCGACGGTTCTTGAAGGAAGTTGCTGACAAAGGACAAGTTCTGCTGAAGGATCTTCAAAACACGAACAACTTTCTCGAAGAAGTTGTTCTTTACTGGCAGACATATTTGTCCAACTTGGATGCAATCAGCGAGTGGTTGCAAAACGCTCTCAACTATGTTGACAAACCCGAAGATGAAAAAACCGTAATCATTCATAACTATCGTACACATTTCTAAGTGTACCTTACAACCAATTTACGTCATTGCAGGAGTTTTTTCAACATCTTAGTCGTTGGAATGACACACTGCAGATTTTAAACGAAGCCGGAAACTTTCTGATGGTCACTTGTGAAGATTATGTTGGCGCCAAAATCAGAGAGCAATTACACGAAGTTAACACTCAGTGGGAGTGTATTTTCCCAAGGGTTTGTATTGTTGAACTGTCATTATTAGAGTTCGGATTTTTATGTTTTTCAATTTGTGGCCCTGTGAAGAACCAACCCCATTTAGATCAACAATTGTTTTTTTTGAAAAACAAACACTGGTTAGAGGCTAGACCTCTTAGATGACAACTGTTATTAACTAGACAGTAGCCTCTAACCAGCCTTTTTGATTAGAAAAAGCACAATTGCAGTTGCTCTAATGAAAATGATTACTTCACAATTGACATTTGGGCCATAAATTGGGAATGTCTTGCTTGATATTGCATAAAAATCCGAGCCGTATTCATTTATTCCTGTATGCAAACCTGAGTTAAAAAGTTTAATTTTCTTCAGGTTCAAGAATATCTTCATGCTGGTGAAGTTATCAAGAACCGTAAAGATTACAGAACAGGTCTTTCAAAGCTTCATTGTTGGCTTCAAAGGGCCGAATTGGTTTTGGCTGAATCAAAACACTGCGATGTAGTTGTCATGCAGTCTTATGTCGAAGAACTTCAAGTAAAAACTCCAAAACCCTAACTTGAGTCGTACATTTCTAATAGTTATCATTACAAATACCATTTGTAGCAACTTCAAAGTGAATGTGAAGAAATGGAAGCGCTGTTCAAGACGATATCGAAAAAGGCACAAGCGTTGATTCCAGAACTCGGACGTGGGGATGTCGATAAGATGATGATGGAACTTAAAAAGGAGAAAGAGTTGTTATTGACTGTCCGTGCCACGATTCCATCTCGTCTCTACATTTTCCATCAACTTCTTGCTCAGAGAGAGGCCTTAGATAACAGTGTTAGTGAAATAAACAGATGGCTTCACGGTGCTGAACAGCTCGTAGCTTCACACTCTCTAGACGGTGGCCGTGAAGGAATACGAACATGTTTGGAACGGCATCACGTAGGCCAAAGATTTAAATCTAGCACTAGCAATTTCTTTATTAAATGCTTTTTTCGTTTGAATAGTCCTGTTTCAGTCGATATCCACATTATGCTGCCTTGTTGGAGAATTGCAATAAGATTTATCATACGTTGATGAAATCTGCAGTTGGGAGTCTCGGCGTGGAAACGAACCGTGTTCAGGAATCTGTGTTTCACCTGAACGCACGTTTTCAGGCATGTGCCTTAGCTGCTCAAAGATGGGAGGCCAACCTCGAAGAAGCTTTACGTTTGTGGCAGGAATTCAACGACAATGAAAGAGCAGTTGTTTTGTGGCTTCAAACGGCTGAGAAGATGTTACAAGAACAATTAATGGACAGCAAATACAAAAGAGGATCTCATGCCGTAAGACACTTTATCGTCCTCTTTATTGAATTTCCATTTCTAAAATGGATTTCGATCTGTAGATCTTCTTCGACACGGTCAACAATAACCTTCTAAGCCAGTTATTGAGTTCGGCCGAGCATTTGCAAAGCATTCTGACCGAACCGAACTCTGAAGTTAACAGTATAGTCCGAGAACTTCAAACAAAATGGAAAGTAAGTCCGCCTTTTTTTCTCTCTGTATTTTCATTTCTTTTCTGATTGTATTCAAGATATTTTTTAACACATCTTAGCCACAAACCTTTATTTTAGTGTCTAGTTGTTTTTTTTAGACAGACCACTTTTGGTGGTCAATTTCGACTGCAAAATGTTGTCGCAGGTGGCTGGGGCTGTGGTTGTAATGTATTGCTATGGAAAGACCAGACCTTGGCCAGACCTTGCCACACAAGCGACAACTCGACTTCATTTTGCAGGTGAAACCGACCAAAAAAAGTGGTCTGTGTGCGTTCCAAGTGATTAAAGTGATTGAGCTACCCTTCAAGTTTCTTTTAATTTTGTTTCTGAAAGACACAGTAACCTAAGTTTCAGGAGGGTGTTTACTTTTCTAGTTTCAAATACATTTGGAATTTGATTTAAAAGTTGTTTCTAAGCACTTTTTTGCGTGCAAAACTTAGATTTCTTCATGTTTTAAATAAACCGATCCATAAATTTGATTTCTTAGTTACTAATTTCTCAAAAAAACAAAACAAATCAAGTGTTTTCTCGCGAGAGAAAGAAAAGTGCCGAAGACAACTAATTTAAAATTAGAATCTCAGAACAAAACAAAAAGGCAACGACACTCTTAAATAGCCAGGAGACCTAACTTAAAAGAAATGCCTTTTTTGTCTATTTACTATTCTAATGGTACTAACAATAATACAGTTCACCGTCCGATGAAATCTGGAAGCAGTAAAATAAAATATATAAAAATGGCTCTCTTAACTCAAGTCCTGAAATTAAAGAAAAAAAAACCGAAGGATCTATATTTGTATTCTTGTTAGAATGGTTCAGTGAAAGACCAAAAACGAAGTGCTCGTCTGGCACGAACCCAAAGTCTATCCAATTTAATCATAGTTTCGAGAAAAAGGGTTTTATTTTTCAATTCTTAGTGGGTTCAGGGATACAGAAATCCATCTCTCATCACTTTTGACACTCTTTTTCTAAGTTCCTTTTTAACTCCATTAAAAAAATAAGTCAACAATATTCGTGAAAAGCATTTGTTAAGCGTTATTTTTCAAACTAATGGATTCGATTAATTCCATAGACACCATCTGTCTGCGGCGTGTTAAGATTAGTTGCCGAAAAAGTGTCTCGATGATGAAGGAAGAAGAAAAACCTCCTCGGTTTCGTGTCTTAATGACATCAATCTCTCTCTCTCTCTCTCTCTCTCTCTCTTAATGGTTTTTTGTACCAGTTCTAATTAATTTGATGGTGTTGAAATTGAGCCTTTTTTGTTGCTCAGAGACAAATTGTTACAATCTGTGTGTCTTTTAGAGATTTTGTTCAAATACCAACAAACCATATGTGATGCACTTCATCAAATTCACACATTTCTAAAACATTCTCCTTTTAAGATGATTTTAAAGTTGAAACGCCTCTTGAACACTTAATTATTCTGTCTTTCAGGAACAAAATGAAGTAGAAAAACTTGAAAAGTGTTTTAAAAACTAGAAGGGTAGCTCATAAGTCACAATCATTTAAAAAATATTTTCATATTGATATCTTTCAAAATAAGATTTTTTATCTCAGTTTGAAAATGACCCAACTTTAAGCAGACGATATTTCTTTAATTTTCATCTATAAAAACTTTATTTTGAAAGATATCAACTTCATGTTGATAACTTTCAAAATACTTTTTTAAGTGATTTTGGCTACCTTTCTAGTTTCTAAAACACTGTCTAGTTTCTCTTAATTTCGTTTCTAAAACGCAAAATAATCGTAAGTTCGAAAATCAGCTGTTCATAAACCATCTTAAATTGTGCAATTTACAATTTTTCGGACATTTTGTAATTAATATGTTTTATGAAGTGCTGATTTTTTTTTAACTGTGTTTATTAGGCGTTTCAAAATAGCAACACTACAGGAGAAAATGAAAGTGTGTTAAATACTAGAACGGGTAGCTGAAGCACTTTTAATAACTTTCATTAAAGTTGTGTCATTTTCAAACTGACATAAAAAGTTTATTTTGAAAAAAAATATCAAAATATATTTAAGTGACTGAGACTACACTTCTAGTTTCTAAAACAATTTCTACTTCCTGTTAATATATTGCTCTTCTGAAAGACAGAATAGTTAAGAGTTTGAAAATCAGCTGTTCATAAACCATCTTAACTTTGAAGGTTTTTTTTAGCTTGTTTGTTGTAGCTGTAATTTTTAGCTGTTTTGTAGCCTGTTGTAGTTATTGCCGATTTTTTTTTTCTCCATCCATTTTCATCAAAACAATATTTTGTCTACATAGCACTCTTGCTGCCATAATTGAGCGACAACAACAAACAAACAAAAATATGCTCGAAACACTTGTAGTCATTGTTTTACGAGCTTATGTTCTCTCTCGTAAAAAAAAAAAAAGAAAACGAATACCGGAGTAAATGAAAAATTTTTTTTCTCTAAACTTCCAAGTTGCAATTTTAGAAATGACATGACAAAGAAAGGAAGGAGGAGGAAGAAACTTAAAATCTTGCGAGGTCTTCGACTGAAGCCAGGGTTATTTCACTTAAACTAAGTATACGAAGAAGATTCAAATGTCTGAGATGTTTTGGGTGTAACTGTTACTATCCCTTGTATGTAATAGCTTAGTATATAAATATATATATCCTTAAAATAAATCAGAAAAAAATAGGTTCTGTGACCCTCAAACAATAAGAACTTGTAGTTCGGTTCTTTCTTTAAGTATTGATGATTTTTGCTTGTTCTTCTTCTTCCTCTTCTTCTTTACGGTAAAACAACGTTCCAACTTTCTCATAATGAACTTCAATAAGCTTTTAAATTTTTTTTTTAGTAAAAAGTTTCACTAATAATTTCAGTTGTTTTTGTAATTAATCTCTTTAAAGGATATTGTTACCAGTGCACCTCAACACCTTCTAAAGTTAGAATACTGTTCGATTGAAGACGATTTCAAGCAACAATTACAAGAAATCAACTTGGAATTGATGGCGGAACAGCGAGCTTATAGCAATAATAACGAACCCGTTACAACACTTCTACAACGACACAGAGTAAGTAAATGTTTTAAGGTGGCTAAATAGATATTTATTTTGTTTTTGCCCTGCTGGATGGCGCCACTGCAGTACCTATTATGTTCTTAGAGGAAGTCTCTCTCCCTAACCTTGCGATCTTGAGAAATTTTCTATTTTTTAATTGAAGCGAATGTTTTTTTCAGAAGAAACATTATGAAAAAAAATTTCAAAGTGTTTTAGAAACTAGAATAGTTGGTGATTATGCTAAGTTTTTTTTCATGATGCTATCTTTAAAAATAAACCTTTTTAGGACAGTTTGAAAAAAGGCGAATTTCATGAAATGTCAATGGAAAAAAACCAACAAACAGGTCATTTTTGAAAATGAACAATAAAATGTTTATTTTTTTTAATATATTGTCATGAAAAAAATTTTAGCATGTTTTTCTACCATTCTAGTCTTGAAAATAATTTGAATTTTTTTCGTAATGTGTGTTTGTGTGTTTTTCGTAAAAGTTCACTTAACGTTTTTGAATACAAATTTTTCAAAAAACCGTCTATGAAGAATAGCATTATAGCAATTTCAGTGGTGCCAACTAGGAGGACAAAACAAAAATAAATACCTAGTCAGCCACCTTAAATATTACATGATAGACATTTTGTTTATTTTTATGCCACATGGTTGGTTTCAGGCGTTCTTTCAAGATGAAACTCGCTCCTCGACGATCAAATTTCAGCTCGAAAAATTAACCGAATTGAGTGAAAGATATACATCCCTTCATACTGGTGATTCTAGTTTACATCACAGTGTTGAGCACAACTATGCTGAATGGTCCATAATTAATAAGGAGATTGATGAAATGCATAAACTACTACAAGCCATACCACAGCAATGGCAAGAATACGAAAAGAGGTATTTTGAGGTTCTGGGGCTTCATTACAGAAAAAAGTCATAATATTGTGACAACCATACCCTTATGATGGTATTACTCCTGTCATATTATTCTGAACATCAGTAAATACCAGTTATGTGACAATATTTGTCATAATACTTTGTAATATGCTTTTAATTGTGACTATTACATTGTTATGAACTAGATATGACAATTTATTGTCATTATGACAGTCATTTTGTTTGTGTTTCCGCTAGTTTATGACTTGTAATATTATTATAAATACCAGTAAATGGCAGTCATATGATAATGTTTGTCATAATATTTTGTAATTTGCTTTTAATTGTGACTGTTACATTGTTATGAACTAGATATGACAATTTATTGTCATTATGACAGTCTCATTTTGTTTGTGTTTCAGCCATTATTTAAGACTTGTCATATTATTCTGAACACCAGTAAATACCAGTTATGTGACAATATTTGTCATAATATTTTGTAATTTGCTTTTAATTGTAACTATTACAATGTTATGAACTAGATATGACAATTTACTGTCATATGACAGTCTTATTTTCTTTCTGCAATGACTAAGTATGTCCATATAATATAGTTTCGAAAACTACAGAACGTTTTTTTTAATTAAACAGATTTAATGCAATGGTGCACTGGATGGATCAAGTGGATGAATCAGTAGTCAAAATGAGCCGTGAAGCAAATTCTGCCAAAGATTTCGAAGAAATCGAAATGAAATTTAGGGTAAGTTCTAGTTTTTAAATTTTATACCTTTTATCTCAACCTTTTAATTTTACGTGTTTATCGGAAACTAAAGCCTATTTCGTTATGCTACACAGAATCTAAAAAAGCTAATTGCACCTTCTCCTATATAATTCTTAAAAAAAGAAGAAAATGACAAATTCAAGCACATCCGGAAACACATGTGCTTGATTTTATTCTCAAATATGATTTCATCGAAAGTTTTCTTTCAGGAGGAAATGATGACAACCATTAATGAATCACTAAATCTCGCTATAATCAATTTAATCTTCTTCAGAAAGCAAGTATGTCTGGATTAAATGCTTGCTTTCTTGAGAATGCTAGCATGGTTTCCGGACACGTTTTTTTTTTTAAAAAAAAGACGACCACATGTTTACAAGTTAATAACTTTTTGTATCGTTTCCGAATGCGCCCATTTTTTGTCTTACTTTACTTGAGAATCTAAAAATTCTTTTTGCAGTAAATATTACGTTTGTATAAACATTATTATATATCAAAATTGACAGGATTCTAAGAAGTGTTTTTTTCCTAAATTGTCTTTCTCAATTACATTTTGTTTTGGTTTGTTTTTCTCTGTCTCTTTCATCTTTCTTTCTTGGTCACAATTTCCATTTCTCTTTTATCTTATATTGCACGCTGCGCATTTTAAGGTAGCCAATATGAAGGTAAAAATACGTTTTCTTAGTATAAAAACTACGAAATGAAATAGTACCAATCTTAAAAAATTTCAGATGTGTTCGACAGTCTTCAAAAAATCTTCCCCCCAAAAAATTCAGAAACTCCTTGAAAATAAAAAAAAAAATTACGAAACATGTTAATAAAGTCCAAATTAGTCCGTTTTACAAATCAAAATGTATTTATTTATTCTAAGATTCATTATAAGTTAATATATAACGTTTATGTAAAGTACGAAAGTACAACTTAATTAAATCTCTGAAGCAATTAATAGCTAGTCACCAGAAACAGCATTAATAGAAAATATGAAATCAAAATGATTTGTTTTAAGAAGTCAGTCCTTTGTGAAATTTATTTTTACCATAATATTTTTAAGGAAATAAGTGAAATCATGCAAAATTTCCAAATATTATGCAATTTATACATTTTTCTTTTAAATTAAAGTAATTATTATTGCAAATGTGGCACTCAAATGGTATCATATCATAGTTAAAACGGGTTGGAAACGTGATTTTAAATTTTGCGCAAATTTCAAAAGTCCAGAAATCTCTTAAACGTCCATAACCCCCCCCCCCCCCCCCAAAAAAAGCTCTCAAAACATAAAAGCCACGTTTACACCGACAACATTTGCTGGTCAGCAGAAAGTACCTTTAGCTGTGCTGAAAACAGCATTCGTTGACGATGTTAAATACCCAAGAAATATTATTAAAGACTTCAAAAAGTGCCTGAATGTCCAAATAGTTATCACATGTTCTCATTTTGATTTATTGTAATAAATTCATTCATACAAATAAATAGGCAATATCTAAAGATGTGGACAGTCGACGTGAAGACATGAAATGGTTGGTTCAGCAACTTGACAACTTGATTACTCACTGTGGCGAAAGTGATGCTGTTCGAGAGCAAGAACGACTCGAAGCATTGATAGCTCGTTACAAAACACTTTTACCCAACATCGAAACCACCGTTATTCGTGTCGACACCATCTCAAAATGCTTTTTATATCGTGAAGAAGTTGAAGAAGTCACTGAATGGCTCAAAGAAGTGCAACAGACGATGGAGAAACAAGATGTTCCGGTGGACGACTACGAACAAATCACGACACTCATTGAAAAGCAAGAGGTGCGCGTGTTTAAATGCATAAGAAAAGTGTCCTCTTTAAGTATTTTTTTATATGTAAAAATTGTTCGTGGTTTTTTAGACCATCATCAAGAAGTTGGAAGAATACAGAACCAGGATTTTATCGAGCCTCCAAAAAGGAAAAGAACTCAAGGAAGAATCCGGAGCTCCACGATTTGTTAATACGGCAGTAGAAGACTTGGAAGGTCAATGGAATGAAGCTTACAATAAAGCTCTTAGCAAGATGAACATGTTAAAAGTATGCTGACATTTTTTTTTGTCTTGTTGAACCACAATCCTTAACTCGGCTATTTTTATTTTCAGGGAACTAAAGAGGTCTGGTCTGATTACGAAGAGCAGAAAGAAGAGATCTTCCGACTTCTTCATCAGGCCGAAGAAGAATTACGACGAATAAGCGACCTCGGATCTTACAAATCATTGCAGAAGGAACTGCAGTCGAAACACGTAAGTTGCCGAGTCGTAACGTCTGTCTTCGTGATTACAAACAATGTTACTTAATCCGTTTTAACAGAATCTTAGCCTTGAGCTTGGAGAAGCAACTCAGGATATGTTGAAGAAGCTTAAAGCTCTCAATGCTAGCCTTAGCGAGAAAGTAGGAGACACCAGACAACCCATTCTTAAAAAAGAAATATCAGAAATTGAGAAACAAATCCAAGTGATCATGACCACTGTCCATAAGAAAGTGATTCACCTCGAGGAAGTATCCAATACGTGGACAACGTACAAATCCCATTTAGACAAACTAAAAGATTGGCTCGATAATGCTAAAGAAACACTCGACAAACTGAACTCGGTCACAGAAGAGCCAAAGTCGAAAATCGACACTGCACAGAATCTTCAACTAGAACTGGATGACAACATGCAAATCGTTATTAACTTGGAAACCGAAGGAGAAGAATTGTTTCAAAGAGAAGAGAACAAAGAAATAGCTAAAGATGTGCAACAACAACTTGAAGAATTACGATCAGAAATGAACAATGTGAAGAAATCTCTTAGCGAAAACCTGACACGGATCAAAGAGGATGCTTCTCAGAGAAACTCTCATCAGGAGTCTATTCGTAAAGTCAAGGAATGGTTGGAGAAGGTACAGGCTAGAGTGGCCAGTGGTCAACCGAAACCGAAATCTATCGACGAGGGAAAAGACATAAAGGAGGACCTCAAAGTATGAAGTATTTTTTTATACATTGGCTCAAAAATTTCTCTGAGCCACCTTTGTGAGAAGAGTCACTAATTTTTGTTTTATAATTTATCAGGAACTAATAACAGAGATAGAAGAACAGATTATAACGGTTACGACTACTACCACTACCGAAACACTAATAGATCAAACCGAATTAACAGATTCAATAGATCAACTTCAAGAAATGAAAGAACAATTACAAAAATGGGTTACAAAGATGGAGACAATGCAGAAAGTATGGAATGAACTGTTGACGAAGCTCGAAAAGTTCTTTTCTTCGCTCGACAAACTCGAAAGCACGCTGAACAATCCAATGCATCTCAAGACACCCAACACCGCAAAACTTGAGCAACAAATGGATGATCTTAAGGTAACTAAGTGGAAAACCATTTCATTTTTTTCAAATTTCAACAAGGTGTAGAAAAGCAACACAACACATTCATTTCTACAAACATTAATTTACTCTTCTAGTTTCTTAAATTCAAATTAATCTCGATTTTTTTTTCATATCCAGTTTCATAAAAATTTTCTCACCGCGTTCAAAAACGAAATGAATCGATTTCGATTCAAACGGTTTTATTCATGTTCCACTAAACAAAACCGTTCTTTTATGATTAGGAATTGCACAAGGAAGTGATCGAACATCAAGCCGAAACAATCTCCTTAACGCAAGAATGTGATAGTCTGTCACAAGTAGTTGCCATAGAAGTTTTGAACGACTTGAGATCAAAATTATCGGACATCAAATCGAGACTTATTGGCGTCATGGATGCAATCTCACAGAAACAGACTCAGCTGTCTGATGCTATCATCGGTACGAAGGAATTCGATAACACGATGTTAGAATTTCAGGTGGCAATGTCCCGAATTCAACAAAAAATCAGCCAATTAGATGAAGTTTATACAGACAGAGTGGATGAAGCACTTCAGACAATCAAAACTCTACGACAAGAAATCATCGATCTTCATACAACTTTCTCGAAAATTGAAGAAGAAATCAATAAACTGAATGAAGAATGCACGAAAGAGGAAATGACAACACTAAACGAACAATACTCAAAACTGGCCAAAAGTTATCAAGATGCCGAAAAGATTCTTAACATAAAAGAACGACTTCTGCAGAAATGGTTGGAGTTTCATAACTGGCACGTTGACACAGTCGAACAACTCAAGTGGACATTAAACCACTTGGAAACGCAAAAGTTAACGAAACAAGAACTGGAGACTACAGCTCACGACCTGAAGAACGTAGACACTAACGTTCAAACATTCCTCGATCAAGTAGCTGAACTCGAGAACCTTACCAAGAAAAGTCACACAACGATTAAAGATAAAACAACCGGCTTAGATTGCAATTTGCCTCAGATGATCTCGATCGTTGAGAAAACGGTTACGACCATCAGAAAATGCATCACGACCAGAGAAGATCAGTTGGAAAAACTTAGCGAAGAACAGAAAGAGTTCGATGAAGCTAACAACGCCCTTCTAGCCTTTCTTCAAGAATTCGAAAATGAACTACAGACATTGTCGCTGAACGACGAATCCCTTTCGGAACTGGAAGCCGTAAAGTGCATCGTTCAAGTAAGCAACAAGCTTTTTGAAAATGAAGTTATATAAATAACCTCTTATTTTCCCTGAACAGCATTTATCAGATTCGATGAAAAGCCAGCAACGACTTCTCGATACCGTACGAGAAAAAGGCCAAATTGTGTTACAGAGCGGAGGTCCAAATGTGTACACCACACAAAGCATACTTTCGGAAAGTGAAAACGCATGGGAAACTCTCCAACTCATTCTGACAGAAAAGCTGAAGCAAATCAGTGCAATATCACTGCTATGGAAACATTGCAACGACTCTGAGCAAAGTTTCCAGAAGCAACTCGACGAAATCGAAAGCGATCTGGTCGAGTTAGACGTAATGCCTCACGACACAACACAGGCTCAGTCATTGGTAGACAAAGTCAAAGTGAGACTCATTTTGTTCAAATAATCATTTGACAACAGAATGAATGATCTTATTATCGTTTCGTTATTTTAGGTAATTTCTTCATCGTTAAACAAACTGAAGCCTCAGCTGGATCTCGGATTCAAAAAAGTGGCACAACTTGGACAGTTACTTACAAGCATTTTTCCTGGATTCAAACTGGAAAAACTTCCAAAACACTTTGAAACAATGGTCAATAAATGTCAGAAACTTTTGACGAAAGCTTCTGATAAAGCTCACGGTATCGAAGTACAGCTAGTATTGTGGTCACAGATTGACCAATCCAAGGAAGACTTAACCATCTGGTTGAATGGCGTTTGTTCCGCAATGTCGGAATGCTTAGAAAAGGGAAGTCCCAAAGACGTTGGAACTATTAAATTAAACTTGTACAAGGTATTTTTTTTATTAATTTAATAAAATCTAAACTTTTCCTTTAACCATTGTCCTTTTTATTATATACTAGAATGAACTTCCAATCTATGCACAAATCCATCAAACATTGCTTGAGAAAATAGACACACTTCAAAAATTGAACGAAAACAAAAGTATCGACGCCCTGGAAGATTTGAAGACAAAGCTCACGTCTCAGTTTGAAGAGGCGGACAATTTGGCGGAGAAACTTGAAGAATCTCTCAGTAGTTTGGCACAGACCGAAATGGCCATCCGATCACAGATACAGGAGGCAAACGAATGGCTCAATTCGATAAAACTCGGCCTTGCGAAACTAGACATCTCGTCACTTTCTACGTCACGAAACTCAGATGAGCTTTTGGAAAAACTCAGTCAATGCAAAGTAATTCATTCCCAAGTCTTATAAGCGCCTGTCATATGAAAATGTTGTCTTCTGTAATTCTTATTTGTAGAAATTCCAAGCTGAACTTCAATCTCGAAACAATTTAAACGATTTAGAAAAGAGCATTACATCCTTCTCAAATTCAGTATCATCAAATGAGATGAGAGGTCTTTTAAAAGAGTTTGGAAATCTCAAGAAAAGGTAAGTCTTAAAGAATTTCTTTTTATAAAATTCTCTAGGCCTAATTAAGGTGGTTTTAAAATCTAAACACCCCTTGAACTCTTGATTATTCTGTCTTTCAGGCGTAAAATTAAGAGCAACTAGAAAATCTTTTAGAGTAGCTCAATCACTTCAGTGTATTTTCATGTTGATATCTTTCAAAATAAACTTTTAAGTAAGTTTGAAAATGACCCAACTTTAAGTAGACGATATTTTTTTTATAAAAAAATTGTAAATAAAAAGTTTATTTTGAAATATATCAACATTAAAATACTATTAAGTGATTAAGCGACCCTCCTAGTTTCTAAAACACGTCCTAGTTTCTCTTAATTTTGCTTCTGAAAGACAGAATAACCAGAGTTCGAAAATCCGCTGTTCATAATAATTTGTTTCTTGTTTTCAGACATTCACTTTTAGAATCGGAAGTTTTGCGTCTTATCGCTGGTATAATCGATGTCTTGAAAAAGCAGTACCAAGTGTGCCAACAAAACTTCCAACGATGGCTGAATGCAGCCAAAGAGAAAGTGTTCTGTTGTAACCCTAAAGTCCTGGGGAACAATTATAATGTTGAAGCCAAAGTTCTCATTCTTCAAGTTCGTTATAATTACCATCAATAGGGATTTTTATCAGAAAACTGAAAACGGTTTTATCTGGTTCTTTTTTTAAGGATGTTGAAAACAATTTAGAGCAAGGAGTAAAGCCAAAGTTGGAACTTTTGGACGTAGGAAACTTACTGATGAAAGCGTCGTCAGATGTGGAAGGAAAAACTATTGCTGCCGAATTAGAGGATTCGGAACTACAGTGGGTCACATTTCTGGACAATCTAAGCGCGACCAAAGATAAACTTTTGGACGCACAAAAGCAGTGGGAAGATTTTCAGAAGGCATCCGATAACTTGGCTACTTGGTTGAAAGCAATGGAATTGAACGTGAAGAACGTTGTTTCGAAACCTCCTGATCTGATGGAAGTAGGGCAACATTTTGAACGTGGCCAAGTAGGACAAAAGTGTAGTTTAAAGTTTTTTTTGAGCTGCCATAATTCACAATTATTACCGTTATATGTACAGAATCTATTGGATGAGGTACGATCCAAACGTCAAACCATCGACGAAATTCTAGTCAAGAGCAAAAAACTCTACGAAATGCATCCAGAATCTCACGTCTCTAGTCTTTCGGAACAACTCATGAATCGACATGCAGCCATCGAAAAAGCTATAGAAGTAAACAAGCATCACGAGTCGTTAATCGTCGTACTCTCAGTCGAGAAATCTGCTAACTGATGTTCATCGTTGTTGCTTATTTCTCAGGAATATCTTCAGAGGATCAAGCTCTTGATGATTTCGGAAGAAGCATACGATGAAGCCATTACAAATATAAGAGAATGGTTGGACAAAGCAGAAACAAATTTGCGACTCCAGATTACGGCATCACCTTGTGTCGATAAACCATTGGCAGCTTTACAGAATAAAATGAAAACTGTTAAGGTGGGTTCTCCATATTTGTTTATCATCGATTGAAAAATCCAATAATCCATCTATCCAATAATCATTGCAGGAATTCCTCAAACAAAAATCCGTTGGTCAAGAGTTACTGAATTCGGCTGTTGGAGCCGGTGATTCACTCTATACTTATGTCTCGGCAGAAAGCCGTGAGAAAATAAGAGGTGAACTACGAGCAATTAGAGACCGATGGGAGACACATTGGGATGCATTGAACCAAACTCATAAGCGGCTCGAAGTGGCTACAATGCAGTGGGCTTCCTTTGACGAGAAGTGCGTTGATTGTGTACCTTTTACCTCAGGGTTGGAATACACACACCACTTTTTGGCTACGTCTCGACTGTAAAAATGAAGTCGAAGGTGGCTGCACTGTATTTTCTATAGAAAAAACACTCAAGGTGGTCGGTTTTGGCGACAACCCGGCTTCATTTTGCAGTCGAAATCGACAACTAAAAGTGGTCTGTGTGCCAGGTGCCTTAATCATTGATGTTAAACGTTGAGATTTAATACAAATTTGAAAATAAAGTTGTCAGCAATTGACTCAGTGGATGGAAGAGATGAAAAACAAATTGGAATCTGGAACGGTTATGCAACCGAATCTACAAGAGAAGAAAAACCAACTGCAGAATCTTAAGGCCTTAGGACAGGACATCATTGCTCATCAGAAAATCATCGACAGGCTCGAAGAAAGAGGAAGAGAATTTCTGGAGGGCGATCTAGAAGACGACCTTAAAGAGTTTTCCAATAGTTATACAGAACTTTGTGACAAGATTAAGGTAAATTATACATTTTGAGATACTCAATGCTCAACCAATCTGTGTTGAAAATCTTTTGTTTTATAAAATATTTCAAGGAACAAATTAATGTCTGTGAGAAATTTGTTTCCGAACATGAAGAATATAATCAAAATCTGGAACAATTCAATGATTGGTTGTCCAGCAAGATGGGAGAATTAGTCATGTGTTCAGACAAATCAGATTCCAACCTCATGAAGTCCCACTTAGCTAAACTCCAGGTCTGTCATAACTCTTTGTTTCTTTTATGAAACATTTGATTTCAATTCTTGTCACTTCTATTTAAAGAACATGGACGACAAAATGAAAGATGGAGAACAACTCCTGCATGATATTGAAGGCCATAACATTGCTGTACTGCAACATACTGAAGCGTCGGGTCACGAACCAATTCTCGAAGAACTAACCGCAGCAAGAAAACAATGGGAAAACTACTTGGCTCAATGCAAAACAACCGAAACAGAACTTCAGAAAATTCTTACCGAAAGAGATGTTTGCACAGAGACCATTAACAAACTCATTAACTGGCTTCAAGCCAAAGAGACTCAGGTTAAGGAACAGTCACTTAGGAGCAGCCTGGAAGCGAAAGAAGCCCTTTTAGAGAAATTAAAGGTCAGTTCTTAATGCCTAGTGGTCAATAATATTTGACCGTAACGTAAATCTCTTCATAAAATGCTTTTGTAGGGACTCGAACAGGAAATCTTGTCTCGACGAGATGACTTCAGTCAGATTTCTAGTCGAACGCATCACGCAGAAGGAGGAGAGCTGAAATTGGGTGGCTCCATTGCACAAATCAACTCAAGATACCAAGCGCTGAAAAATCTAGTCAAGGTGCTTAAAAGAATCTTTATTCTTCAACTACAATTAGATTATATACTATAATAACGATGCGGCTGATATTTGCAGGAAACAATTGCAAAATGGGAATCGAATGTATCCGATCATCAAACGTTTAATGATAAATACAATAACTTCGAGAAATGGTTGACGAAAGAAGAGTCGCGTCTCGAAAAACTTCTCGACGTCACGGGAGACATCGGAATTCTACAACATAAGAAAGTTCAACTCGAGGAACTAGCTGATGAAAAATCGTTGGCGTTAAATCAACTGGAATCTGTGGTCGATCTTGGAGAACGTCTTTATTCGAATACAGCTCCAGAAGGCCGTGAAACCATCAGACAACAGCTGCAGTATGTTTAACAACTTAAAAATGATAACGACTTCAAGAAAAAAACAATGCATCAAAAATTTCAGGTCACTTCAGGAGAAATTTGAAAAGTTTGGAAGCAATTTGACCGAAAGTCTTTGGAAACTCGATTCCTGTCTACAACAATTTGAAGCTTTCTCTCAAAGCCAAGAACAACTTAATAAATGGTTGAAGGATGTCGCTGAGACGCTTAGTCAGCTTCAGGAACCGAAAAGCTCGTTACAAGAAAAGAAAGCGCAACTGCAGAGTCATAAAGTAATTTCTAAGAAATAGATTTTTTCAGAGCCATAACTAGCTCATGTTGCGCCCGACGCAAGAATAAAACTTGCACCCTTTCGTATTATCATTGTAGTTACTTTGTGCCCGAGGCAATTAAGTGTCTCGCTCGCCTCGTCCTAGTTATGGCTCTGGAACTTTCACAAAATAATAAAACTAATCCGCATTCAATTTATAGACGATCCATCAAGAAATTATGTCTCATCAAGCTCTTATTACAAGTTTTTGCGAAAAAGCACAACAACTCGTCAATCAGACGAGCGAAGAAGGTCTCACCAGTAACGTGGAAAATATCAACGGCTTATACAATGCAATTCGTGATAAGTCAAACGTAAGTCAAAAACATTAGATCCTCAATAAGGGACTTATTTTAACATCTCGATTATGTATGACGTAAACAGGAATTGTTGACCAATCTTGAGAAATCCATTGAAGATCATCAGTATTTTATTTCTGCCAACAAAGCATTCCGTGATTGGTTAAACGGTGCTCACGTCCAGCTATCAATGCTTGAAGACACCACAGGAGAGTTAAGTGTCCTTCAGAAAAGACTCGACAATACTAAGGTGACTTAACCGATACACAGCATAGTAAATTTGGTTTTCATAATTCATACTAAAGATGTTTATTTTTTTTTGCAGGAGTTAAAGCTGAAAAAAGACGAAGGCTACGAGAAACTTCAGTGCATTCTGAAATCCTACACTCAGGTAGCAACTACTTTGTCATTCTCGGGCATGGAGGCTCTACACAGAGAAGCTCAACAATCTCAAGATGCCTGGGACTCGTACGAAGAAACATTGGATCAGCTTGAACAAGACCTAGAAGTGGCCATCGATCAGTGGAATCAATACAACACTGCTCACGACAACCTCAACTCGTGGCTCAAAGATAAATTAAGTGACATTAAGGACGTGACATTGCAGTCCACTGCTGACGAGAAAGAGAATCAATTAGAGTCTATACAGTCGTTGAGAGAGGAGATTGTGCTAGCAGAGCCTCGTTTCGATAAATTTGCCGACGACGCTCATTCGTTAGTACAGAGTTGCGGCGTCGACCAAATTAAGGGGCAGATTTCTCAAATCAACACACGCTATCAGAGTTTGCATACATCCAGTAAAGAATTGACCACCAAATGGACAATGATGGTTCAGGATCACAAATTGTTTGACCAGAAAATCGAAGAGTGTCATGCGTGGTTAGATTCTCTGCAACAAACACTTGCTGCAATCAATGAAATGGATGTAGATGCAAGGCTACAGCAACTGCAGACGTTGCAGGCGGACAAGGACCGTAGTCCAGTTAATCAAGGGACATTGATGACCATGGGCGAAAAATTGCTAGCTGATACTGCAACTGCTGGTCGAGACACAATCAGGCTACAGTTGAGAACGCTTCGAGATAAATGGGACTCTCTCGAACGTGAAATTGATACACAAAATAAAAAACTGGAATCACACAATCAACAATCTCTTCTCTATGCTGATTCTTTACTTCAGACGACCACTTGGCTTGACAGTATGCTCAAGACACTGGAAGCTGAACAATCTGCATTGTCCAATCTGCAAGAACTACGTAGTAGACTTCAGCGTCTCAGAAACCACAAACAGGACGTCTTGTTTCATAAGAGAATCCTGGACAGTCTTAAAGAAAAAGCTCAAGCTATTCTTCGACCAGCAAATGAACTAATTGTGAACGATGAACTAACTCAAGTTGTTGACAAGTATGAATTGTTGAGCCAACAGGTAAAGGATTGCATCAAAGAAACCGAGTGGTCACTTGAGGAACTGCAGAAATATCAAGATTTACACCAGAAGTGTTTGGAGTGGCAGCAACAGATGTGGGAGCGATTAAGTGTAGCTTCGGACTTTACGGGAAGCAAAGCCGTTCTACAGGCACGACTTGACAAAGTCCAAGAACTCTGCAATAGTCTTTTGGAAGGTGATGCCAAACTGATGGTGTTAAGTGAACAGGCCAAAGTATTGACATCAAGAATTCCAATCAGGAGCAAAGAGACAGTGGAACGAGATCTCTTAAATCTCCGTCAAGAAAACAGCAAATTGTCCGCATCGGTAGGTGAGGTGCAAAGCAGCTTGGCCAATCATGTAAAGAGCTGGTCAGTTTATGAAGACAATTTGAATAAGTTGTTGGTATGGCTTCAAGACTGTGAAGAAGCCATCAAAGGATTCTCTCTAAAATCCACTCTCGATGACAAAGTGGAGCAACTAGTCAGATACCAGGAGATTGTTTCATCGATTACGAAAGAAGACACTGAATTTGAACAGCTGTGCAATTCTGCCGAAGAGCTCATTCAAGTCAGTGGAGAAACACGAGTGTCAGTAACCGTCCAACAAGTATTTTCCCGATTTCAGTCACTAAAAGCGACTGCGAAAGAAATCGTTAAGAAGTGTGAGCAGCATGTTTCAGATCACCGAGCATTTATCGAAAAACACTCTCAGTTCTCCAGCTGGTTACGTTCAGCTCAGAACAAGCTAAACAACTGTTCAGAAACTGCTGGTGACCATAGCACAATGCAGAGTAAAGTTGACATTCTCAAGGATTTGCTACAGGAGAAAGTACAGGCATCGACTCAACTTAATGGAGTCAGTGATGCTGCAGACAAGACACATCCAAATACATCAACAGATGGACAAGAGATTATTCGTGTTCAAGTACGAGAATTAGAAGAAGGATTCGAAACGTTATACAGTTCGGTGGCTACTGCACATCGTAACCTAGAATTCCAGCTTTCACAGTGGACTGGATTTGAAGAAAGTTTAAATAGTGCCAACAACTGGCTTAAAGACGTTCAGGTGAAATTGGGCGATAAGATTCTGTTACATGCCACGCTCGAAGAGAAAAAATCACAGCTTCAAGCTTACCGTGTTATACGACAAGATATTCAGAATCATCACACGATACTTCTGGAAATCAAATACAATGCCGAAAGTTTACCCGAAAGAGACGATGCGTACGATACCAATGTGGCTAAACTTATAGCTGGCCAACAGGATGTTCAACATAAAGTACAAAAGTTTGTTGAACAGTACGAACAAATAGTATCAAACCATCAGCAATATGGTGCAACTCTGAAGGACACCAACACATGGTTGGCTTCTGTTCGCAATAACGTTGCCGCATGCAACGAAGTTAGCCCAGATGTTGTATCACTGCAAAGCGCAATCGAGCGTTTCAAGAGCATTCAGAGTGCTTTATCTGATGAAGAGCATCGAATTGTAAAAGTGGAGTTGTTGGGTGGAAAAGTTAGCACGGAATCTTCGGATGTCGGACAAGGGACTATCCGTAGTGAGGTTGACGGTGTTCGATCGGAATTCCGCGCCTTACAATCGAACATCAAATATTTGCTGGATAATGTAAATGCTCAGCTAACCACTTGGAAGGGATACGAAAATAAGTTGGACCAGTGTATTTCTTGGTTGAAAGAAACTGACGCCAAAATTCTCATGGTTGATCTTAAGGCAACATTGCAGGAAAAGAGGGAACAACTGGATGTTCTGAAGAAACTTCAGGGTAGTGTTCTTGCCAAGCATCTTGAAATGGATGCAGTGATGGATCAAGCCCAACAACTGTACAGTAACATCGGTGGAAGCCAAAGAAGCAGTGCAATCTCAGATTTGGGTATAAGATACCAAGAGATTGCGAGTAAAGTGAAAGAACTGGTGTCAAAATGGCAACACTACGTTAAGCAACACCAGGAATACGAGACTCGTTTCTTGGAATGCAAATCGTGGTTATCTGACGTCAGAAAAAAACTGGCACAGGTAACTGAATTTGGAAATTTCACAACTGCAGATCAAGAGGCCAAGTTGACAGCGATGCAAGAACTAATGCTCAGTAAGGATGAAGGTTATGCTAAAGTGCAACATGCAATCGAGATGACACAAGCTGTGTTAGCTAATACGGCACCATCGGGACATGAAGTGATCAACTGGGCCGTTTCCTGTCTTCAAGACGAATGGAGTAATTTGGCTGCTCGTATCACCGAGGCCAAAACGCAACTGGATGAGATACTTCAGAACTGGGCCGGATTCCTAAGTGACATTCATCAGTTCAGTAAGGCCGTAGAAATGATGGAAGCAACCTTGCGTGAGGCTTCGACATATCAGTCAACATTACCCGAAAAGAAGATACAAGTGGACAAACTTAAAAGTCTCGAACAAAAGATCAAGAATGAAAGTAGCGAAGCCGAGAGTATCAAGTGCAAAGTTTCCGAATTGCTAGCTAGTAAGCAGCAAGAACAAGCAGTTCAAAAAGCAAAAGACAGTTTGGCCCGATTTGATATCCTCTCTGATTCGGTGAAGTCTTTGTGTTCTGAACGAGAAAGACAATACAAAGACCACGAAGTGTATAAGTCTGCCTGTGACGATCTCGTTGCATGGATGGACAGAATGCGAGAAAGTATTCCATCGACGATGAAGACTTTGAGTGATCGCTTAGCTCTCGAAAGTGGAGTGGCTAATCTAGATCAGCAGATCGGCAAGATGGCTCAGGGCCAGGTCAAATTAGACTACATGATGCAGTCTGGCGAGTCAGTTCTGAATACAACATCACCAAATGGACAAGACGTCATCATTGTTGAAATGAAGTCTCTGCAACAGGACTATGAGAATCTGGCCAAAGACGTAACTCTTCAGAAGGAAACCCTAGAGAAAATCTGTAGCCTCTGGCACCAATATAAGGAAGTGTACGAAGTGGTATCGGAATGGCTCCAACAAATGGATGCAGAAGTCAAGAATCACAAGACTGCAATGAAAGCCACATTGGATGAAAAACTTCAAGCACTGGAACAATGCAAAGCTCTCGTATCTCAACTGAATTGTGGTCAAGAAAAACTTGACGCACTCAATCGTATGGCAGAGGCATTGCTAGCCTCGCAGTTAGACTCGTATGTCAGCAACCAACAAAGACACCTTAACAGTAGATATCAGGTGGTGGTCAACTTGGCAAAAGACGTTCTTTCCAAAGTGGAACAAACCTATGAAACACACAAGCAATATGACGAGTATGCGACTAAGGCCAGGACTTGGTTGGACGAAGCTAAAAAGATCATTCGAGACTGTAGTGACACTTCTGGCAATCGAGAGGCTCTACAGGCACAACT
This sequence comes from Brachycybe producta, assembly GCA_036925085.1. Classification (NCBI taxonomy): domain Eukaryota; kingdom Metazoa; phylum Arthropoda; class Diplopoda; order Playtdesmida; family Andrognathidae; genus Brachycybe; species Brachycybe producta. Next base: position 10,009,162 of record JAUPFP010000002.1, on the reverse strand, counting down.
GGAAACGATCCAGACACTATTGCAGAAACAAGATGCAGGAAGTAATCTTGTTCATAATGCTGTGAACTGGGGTGAAAAGGCTGCCCGTAGTTCTCGTTCTGATGCCCGTGATGCAATAAATAGTAATTTGAATGAAATCCAGACGGATTGGGACAGATTGGTCAAAAAGATGTCCAATGCCAAAGTTTCATTGGAGTCAGCCCTGTTACAATGGGCTGATTATAATTCTAGTTGTCGGCACCTTCAGGATTGGTTGACTGAACGTGAAGCTAAACTTCAACAGGCCATGGATGATAAGGATTTGGCGGCTCAAAAGGGACTGGGCGAGAAAAGGGCCAGGTTACGCAAGACCAACAGTTTTGTCATGGACATTGTGTCTTTTGAGCCAATGATAGAGTCCGTAAGCAGCAAAGCTGAAGAATTGGTGCAGAAAAGTTCGGGAACCAAGCTACCATCCGATGCGTCAGACATGGCAACAAAATACCAATTGCTTAGCCTTCAAGCAAGAAAGCTTCTTGATCACCAAAAACGAACTGTTGAACAACACGAGGCTTTCAATAATGCCAGTAATGACTTTTTGCAATGGTTACGAACATCCAAGGATAAGTTAGCCAGATGCTCTGAGGCTATTGGTGATCGAGATGCTTTGAGAAGCAAGATGACACAAATTAAGGTATTACAGAAAGAGGTTGAGGATGGTGCTGCTAAATTGGCTGTCATTGTAAACATTGGTAAAAGTGCCATAGCAATGTGTGATGCTGACGAGGCAACTGCCATAGGTGAGGAGGTGAACACGTTGAAAGCAGACTTTGAAGAATATCAGCAGCTGTTACGAAACACCAATACTATGCTTGAAGTTGCACTGACAAAGTGGACCGAATACGAAGACCAACTGACGAAGTGCAGTAAATGGCTTACCGAGACAGACTTATCGGTTCAGACGTACCTGAAATTGCAATCCGATCTGAATGGAAAGAGAACTCAGCTAGAAACATTTCAAGTGATGCTTCAGAATATATTTGACTGGCAAAAAGAACTGGATCTCTTGAATATTAGAGCACAACTCTTGCTGGAAACATGTTCTGACTCTAGAATCTCTAATGCAGTTACACAGTTAGCAACCAAATACAATGCTTTGTTATCACTGGCCAAAGAGGTCATGAGGAGATTAGAGCAGCATTACCAGGAACACCAACAACTTCAGTGTATGAATTCGGAATGCGTCGAATGGATCGAGAAGACAAGAGAAAAGCTAGAAGATTGTAACAAACTGTCTAGCAATGTGGACGAGCTAAATAATAAGCTGCAATCTCTGAAGAACCTCAAGACAGCCCTAGAACAAGGTCAAAACAGACTGAGATACTTGATGGAGCTCAAGGAGAAAGTCATCATGAACACTGATCCATCAGGAGCTGCGAAAATTCAAGAATATACTGAAGGACTTCAGCAGGAGTTTGAGAAACTAGCAAGTGAAATAGCAAAAACACGACAATTGGTGTCTAACAGGATTATCGAAGTAGAGGATCTACGAAAAACAGTCAAACTGTTTGCATCGTGGCTTCAGGAGGTCGAAGAAAAAGTTGGTGCCGACTCCGGAACTAGTTGTAACGAGCTGAATGAAAAGAAATCTAAGTTGGAGAAGTGTAGAATCATTCAGAAGGATATAGTTTCCCATTTGGGCATTGCTGAAGCTCTGAAAAAAATTCCAGAGGGAAGTCAACAGCCACCACAAAGTGAAATTCCAGCACTTCTAGATAGATATGTTGCACTAGACAACACTGTTAGAGAAACGTTGAATACTCTGTTGCAGCAGATCGAGCAACAGGAAGAATTCAAAGCTGCTTATCAAAAGGCAACTGATTGGATTGCCAAAATCAAACTGGACATTCAAGTGTGTTCCGATTGCATGGGTGACCATAAGACAATAAACAATAAATTAGATCAACATGCTCAATTAGTGAACAAACTTCCTGAAGGAAAGAAACTAGTTGAACATGCCATTCAAAGTGGCAAAAGTTTATTGGAACAATTGGAAGAGGATAAAGAAACTGTGACACAAGACATAAATCGACTTAACCACGACTGGAAACATACTGAGGTTATTTTAAAATGTGCCAAAGAAGCTCTTAGCAAATGTCAGAAATGTTGGGAAGAATACGATCAACTGTTCAGCACGTTACAAAACTGGTTGGATTTGTTTCAAACAAAGGTTACTGATGAAATGACTAAACAGGACAATGATGACATCAAAACCGTAGAACACTTGAATTCCTGCAAGGTTTGTTGAATGCTAAATCTGCATTCATATTTAAAAATGCGTAACAATACTATAAAGTAATTGTTTTGTTCAGTTGTTGTTAGAAGAAGCAGATGGACGTAAAAAGGATCTGGACGAGTTAAACGCAAAGGGTGAATTGCTGATGGACTTGTGCAGTTATCTTCGTGTACGTGAACAAACTGTTGTACTTCTTACGACGTACGTCACGCTACTGACCAGTCTCCAGGTTCGTTTCAATTTACAGCTTATTACTAGGGTTATGATTTTTATGCAATATCAAGCAAATATTTCTCTATTTGTGGCCCAAATGCCAATTGTGATCATCTCATGAAAGCAACTGCAATCATGCTTAGAAGCTAGATGTCGAGTTACTATCAGTTGTCAACTGCAGTTCTAGTCTCTAACCAGTGTTTTTGATTGAAAAAAACATAATTGTTGGTTTATCTAAACGGGATTGTTACTTCATAATTGGCTATTGGATTACAGATTGGAAAACATTTGCTTTACAAAAAAAATTGCATAAAATTTGCGATCTCTGGTAATTTTTCATTACTAATAAGTTGAATATTTTCTTAAAAGACTCAAGTGGCCAAACTGGAAAAAGCTTTGAAAGACTTCACTCAATACGTTTCTTCGAAGAGTGAACTCGATAATTGGCTTCGAGAGTGCCAGCGAGTTTTGGCTGAAAATTGCGGTGTGGCAAACGACGAAACTCAACTCCGAGAAAGATTAGAAGTCCTAACTGTGAGTTTCAGAACGGTCCAAGTTCCATCAAGGTTGTTAAAATGTTTATTTCATTGTAGGGTTTGATGGCTGGTCTGACGGAAGGCCATCAGTTGGTCAGTGCCATGGCCGAAGTGGGCGCTAAAGCACTGAACGCTATGTCTAGTGATCAACACGATGTCGTGTGTGATGAAATCAGACATTATCAAGAAGCTGTGAAAAACCTGGCCCATAAAGTGAATCAAGCAGTCGCAGATTTGAAGAACGTTACATCACGGTTACAGGAATTTATTCAGTCCAAATCAAGATTTGAAAATTGGCTTTCTGGTGTTGAAAAACGATTGACTGACGACACACGCAGAAAATCAGCAGTAGGCGACATCAGAAACCAATTGGAGACACAAAAGGTAACCACTCTACTCTTTAAAATGGTAACCAACTTTCATTTTGGCCACGTTTTTGTTTCTTTAGTACCTTTTAGAAGAAATCGAGTCCCACCAGTCTGATCTCGCGGACCTTTCCAACGAGGCCACCGAACTGTCTGCGAATGTCAAAATGCAAGATCACATTAAGACAGTCGAGGAACTTGATGATAGATGTGAAGAACTCGCAAATAAGTGCAAAGATCTGTTAAGCACATTAGAATCTGAGCTTAAGTCCCTTCAGAACTACCAATCAGCTTTGCAGGACACTGAGAAATGGCTCCTGCAAATGTCCTTCCAGCTGATGGCTCATAATTCGCTATTTATCAATTCACTGGCACAAACTGAAGAACAGATCAAACAACACAATGTAATTTTGCATAATTTAAATAAAGCAAAATCGCTTGTGTTTCCATTGACGGTGTTTCATGTGTGTGTGTTGATTGAAATTTCAGGCAATAATGGCAGAAATCGAAGCCTATCAAGAGAACATTGCCACAGTGAAGCGAAATGGACAATCCATCGCTGAACGTAACCGTACAACTTCACCTCACATGGAGGAGGACATTAATAAACAAACATCCAACATTCAGGAGAGTTACAACTCTTTGTTAGCCACAGCACAGCGCATTAAAGTGAGAAAACCAAAATATGAAAACCATGAACTTAAACTTAATAAGTCTGTCCATTTTCTAGACGCGTTTGGATGAATCGTTAAAGAAGTTTCAGGAGTACGAAGAAGCTCTGGATGCAATCAGTGCTTCTCTGGATAAACTGGAACCAGAAATTACGAGAGAACAAGGCGTTCATCCACAAAGTTTGGAAGAGGCCAAAAACCACCAAAATATCATCAGAGTAAACACTAAGAAGTTTACAAATGTTACCAAAAAGCCAAAAGTAGTTTGACATTATTTTTATTGTTCACGTTTGCATTAGAATGTCCTCAACCAGTTAAACTTGGAAAAGCAGAAATTGCAAGCTGCCATTCAATGTTGCGAAGATGCAACTGCTTCGCTAAGTCGTCCAAGTAGTCCAGAAGGAGGTCATCCAATGGTTATTAACGAGAAAGAACTTCAAGTTAAACTACGACTTGAAGATGACATCGATCACGTAAGCACGAGATTTCAGTTCATGTTAACTTTAAGAGTTATACTTGAATGTTGTTTTAGTCGGAAAGCGTTTTGGCAACAATCACAAAGAATGTCAACGAATGGGAAGAACTCGAAAGACGACGTGAAGAGCTTCGAAAGTGGATCAAAGATAAAGAAGCGCAGTTGATCCAGTTCCGATCAAAACCTTATCGTTTACGTCCAGAAGCAGCACAGTCGGATGCCAACAAGATACAAGAGCTTAAAACGCAGGTTGAAGAAAAGAAAAATGTTCTCGATGACATCGAAGCTAGACAGGGTTCTCTTGCTCCGAGTTCAGAAGATCAGTTAGTTCGAGACCAACTTAAACAACTAGACGAGGAGGCAAGTTATATTGGCTTATTGTCACTATATTTTGAACAATGATTCTAATTGTTTCCCCTTTTCATTTCGAAACAGGTGAACTCTTTGCTTGAATCACATAACAAAATCCGTCAGCAGATAGAAGACTATCGTAACCTTCAAAGCCGACTTTTAGCTGCACTGGAAACGATAAACAAACAGATTGATGCTTTGGAGCGGGGTGATGGTCTCGATAAAAAACAGAAAGGAGACAGGATAAAAGAGATAATGGATGACATAGAGGATCTGAAAGGTGCTTTGGAAGAGTTACGTTGCAAGGCTTCGGATGTTATGCCCGAATTGGGTGGCATTGATGTACAACAAGTTGAAGAACAAATTAAGTATGCTTTTTTGAAACGGTGCTACTTTAAGCAACGTATTTTGCGTAACAAACTTATTTTTAATTTGATAAGAGCGGCTGAAAAGAAATTTGCAGATGTTCAGAAGAGAGCCGCTCGTCAGCAGCAGATTATCGAAGCCTTGTCCAAAGAGTACGAAGTCGTAAGTCGAGAGATCGTCACCATCGACGAATGGATTAAGGAAAAGATCGAAGAAGTCGAACGAGAAAAGCCTTTGGGATTACAAAGCTCTGTAGTCGAAGGTTTACTGAAGACCACCATGGTAAGAATGAACATACTTTCATTGTTGCCTCATGTTAAATGATTTTCTTACAGTCACTGCAACAAGAGGCAAAGGCAAAGAACTTCCAAATCGAAGGATTACAGAAGCAAGTAGATGGAATGTTATCAAATTTAGATTCATCCGAAAGAGAGACACTACAAGGAAAATTGGAGCACCTCAGTAAAAGCCAGAAGCACCTTTGCGATCTTCTGATTGATTCGATTCAGAAGCTAAGAAAGAGTCTTGAAGACATACAGCGATTCAATGCAGAAGCAGAAAGAATTAAACATTGGATACTCGATAAGTTGAGTAATGTCGCAGCAAACGGTCCAGTTCCATTGAAGGCCAACGAAATAGAGAAGACCTTAGAAAAGTATAAGGTAAATGAAGACGTTTTTTCCTTTTATGGCATTGGACACGATACGAATCAATTAGTATATTTTGTTTCAGGCAACACATTCTGAAATCAAAACATTTGAAGATGGAGATATTACAGCTATTAAAAAGCAGGCTAATATCTTGATGAAAAATTGCGACAATGACGATCAAGATACTCTCAGAGCCATCATTAAAGGTTTGACTTCCTCTAATGTGTCATCCAGAGTCATAACTAAACTAGGACAAAGCGAGTGAGGCATCTGCCCTAGGGCGAAAAGCTCAGGGGCGCAAAATAACTAGATTGACAATACTAAGGGGCTGGAGACCAGATTGTCCATTAGGCTAAGTAGATTGAAGCCTAAGGACCCTGATCTCTTGGAGGCCCAAAAACCCTAGTGGCCCTTCTTGGCTTAATCCGTCACTGCTACGGGGGCGTCAGTTTTATTCTTCATTGGGTGCAAAAATTAGCCAGTTATGGCTCTGGTGTCATTCATGCAAAAAATTAATAACTAATGTTATCTGTATTACCAAGATCTTGAAGAAATGCTGCAAAATCTGAAGACTCAGATGCAGACTTTGTTAGACACTATGTCTTCGGAGTTGTCGTCTCGAAAAGATTTCGAAGAAAACGTACGAAAGTGTCAACAATGGCTAGATATGGTCGACGTAGTTCTGAACGTTGACATACGTCCGAGTTCTGTAGCTCAACTTCTTGAAGAGCATCAACAAAAGTACAAAACTCTTCAAGAAGAATCAGAGCCCATCGTCAAATTGATGGATGTTATCAGCAGTGATGCCGAAAAAATTCTTTTGAATACCAGCGAGTCAGAAACGCTTACTCTTCAAGCAGAACTGTCCGCCTTGAAAGAACGTCTCAAACGGTGCGTGTCTCAAATCACTCCTAGTTAAGATGATATATAAACTGCTGATATATATTCAAATTCTCTCCGATTCTTCTGTTTTTCAGAAGCAAAATTAAGAGGAATTTGAATGTGTTTTAGAAACAAGAAGAGTAGCTCAATCACTTAAGGATATTTTCATATTGATATCTTTCAAAATAAACTTTTTATAGACTAAAGTTTATTTGAAAGATATCAACATGATAATACCTCTAAGTGATGGAGCTACCTTTCTAGTTTCTAAAACACATTCAATTTTCTCTTCCATTTGCACCTGAAAGACAGAAGAGTTCGAGAATCGTTTATACTTTAAAACAACCTTAAGAATGTTTGTTGTTTAATATTTTCTTATTCTTTTAGAACTCTTCAAACGTTAAACGATAAACTGTCTAAACTTAACGATTTGTACGATGCACGGAAACAATATGAATTCCAAGTGCTCGAAAAGATTTCTCTATTGAAAATTCTTGGAGAAGAAATGAAAATTCTGAAGCAACCTGTTGGAATTACGGTCGAAGAGGCTACCGGACAGCTAAAGAACTATCAAGACATTCTGCGTAGACTACAAGACATAAAACATTCCTTGGATTCGATGCAGAAATTAGAGGTTGCTACTCCTACCGATTTGGAGGCTCCGTTAGCTCAATTGCAGGACTTCTTACAACAAGCGAAGGCTCAAATTAAACGCCTTACACAAATGGTTCATCTGCGTCAACAGTTTCAGATGTTGGTATCGGAAATACAATCAGCCATCAACAAAATGAATGAGATGGTCTGCGAGATAGAAAAATCGGACGTTTCTGTCTCGGAAAAAATCTCTCAATATCAGGATGTTTTGACTAACATTGTTGGAAGTGAAGCTAATTTAATGGCAGCTTCAGATAAGGGACGTAAGATCGCAGAAGAAGGAACCGTGTCTGATCGTAATGCGATTACGGATCAACTACAGAATCTTAAGGACCAACTACAAAACCTTAAGAGGACGGTCGAAAAGAAAAAGGCCGAACACGAAATTCTGGCCGAAGAACTAGAAAAGATTTCTCAAGATTTGATGGATGAAATCGACTGGTTACACAGTAATGAAGCAACGATTAAAACGAGGCCTCTCTTACGTGTGGATATCGAAAGTCCAAGGGAAGAACTCGAGAAATTTGCGGTAAAAATCGGATTAATTCTCCAATATTATTCAATTTTTTTAATGAAATTCCTTTTTTTGTGATAGGCTTTGGAACAAGAAGTTAATTCGCATCTCGATAACATAAGATCGATTCAAGCTAAAGTTGAAAAGAACGAATTTGATACAAATCCCATAATAATACAAGAAAGAATTGGCGAATGCAAAGTTCTACTTCTGACAATACCAACAGAAATGGAGAACTTGAAACTTTATCTTACTTTTGCCGAGTCGGTTAGAGAAGAATACCGTGATGCCATCGACAAACTGGTCGCCTGGTTGGATGCAGCCGAAGAGTTACTCAAACGTCGTGACAAAGAAGTGGATTTTGAGAATCTCGAGAACGAACTAGAAGCTCATAAAGTATGTTTCTGTTTTTTAAAAAAAAGCTGACTAAGGACAATTACAGACAACCGATTTTTAGTGGTCGTTATGGATTGCATAAAGTGTTAGGCGTGTGGCCAACAGACCACTGGTATCGACTTTATACGACCGCTTGCAATCGATTCGAGTGGTCGGTTGTGGCCACACACCAAGCACTATTTGCAGTCCATGTCGACCGCTAAAAGTCGCTTGTCTATGAACAATCGTTCAGGATTTACGAACATCACAAATTTGTTTGAAAACATGTATAGGAACATTTTGGAGATGGTGCTAAAGAAAGGCAACAAGATCAAGTCAAAACAATGTTTCGATTAGGAGAGAGAATAACACCGAGTCTCTTGCCGCAAGCAAATGAAGAACTAACAAAGGAAATGGAATCTTTACAGCTGGTACAAAAATTAATAGTGGTTAACATTTTAACTGCAGTTAAATTTTTTTGGCAGTGGAAACGAGATATAAGGAGAAATTGAAGGTGTCTTTTTCAAACCGGCACCTAAAAAAAGCCTATTTTGAAAGATAGCAATATGAAAATACTATTAAGTGATTGAGAGCTACCCTTTCTAGTTTCTAAAAAAAAACATATTTCTCTCAATTTTGCTCATGAAAAATAGAATAACCAGAATTTGAGGGATGTTTACTTATACCTTGTACACACATGAGTTAAATGAATTCAAATTAAATGTGTTTAGGTGAATTATACGGAATCCAGTTAAGGACATGAACCCAAATAAAAATTGACTTTATTAATATTTTAAATTGAAATACTAAATCAATATTTTGTCAATGGTTTAATTAGTTATATTTAAGTATTAGCTCAATATTTTCAGATTATTAACTGAATAAACTGAATTCAACATATTGTTTGGTTGTCCTTCACAGGGCTCTGTAGAACACATTTATTATTTAAATGCATTTAAATTATCAGGTGTGTGTACTAGGTAGTAAACTTAAAATTTAATTGTATTTACTATTTTCACGTTAACATCTTTCAAAATAAACTTTCTGCAAAACTAAAAATTAAAAAGTATCGTTTGCTTAAAGTTGTGCAATTTTCAAACCGCACAAAAAAGCTTATTTTAAAAGATCTATGAACTTGAAAATACCCTTAAATGATTGAGCTACCGTTTTAGTTTCTAAAACACTTCCCATTTTTTCTTGATTTTACTCTTAAAAGACAGCATATAACCAGAATTTATGGGGCGTTTATACCTTTTAAAAAAAGTTCAAACATATTTCAATTAATTGTTAATATAATTAACTTAACAACAGAGACTCAACAAGTGTTTGGCCGCAGCTGAAAGGAAACAATCGAAACTAGAATCCGACCAACGTAACTGGAAAGATTACCTGGACTTATTGAACAAAGCAAATGAAGTAGTGGCTGCTACCGAGATTGGAAACAAACTGGTTTCATCACAGACCGAACTACAGATTCAGCTCAATGTCATCACATCTCACATGTCAAAGATTCAAGTACGAATTCGTCCGAAAACAATTCCAGAGAGATCAAAAAGTTCCAATTGTCTAATAATTGTTTTTTTTTTAGGAATGTCAAGATATCATTGACTCTTTAAATAAAGACGGCAGAAACTTGTCTCGAAGAGCCAATGTTGGAACGAGAGACCTCATCGAGAAACAAATCGATTCTGTGAACCGTCAGTGGCGTGAACTGCGACAGAACGCAGAGTCTAACAAAGACACGATCGAAGAGGTTCTCCATCGATGGGAAGCCTTCGATCGTATCGTTTCCACTCTGAAGGAATTCATTTCAAAGGCTACACAACAACTTCAACTCATTGATAACGTGGTTACATCTAAGAAACATTTAGAAGACACAGAAACTCAGCTCAAGGTAATGAGATATTTTTAAGTGGACATCAAATTAACCAAGTATTTTCATTACTATTATTATATGTGTTGTTGTTTTTTCCAATATGCTACTGCAGGATTTACTGGTTCAAGTATTGGAATTGGAACCACAGTTAACAAATGTCAAGCAAGCTGGAAATGATCTTGTGTCTCAAACGAAAATTTTGTCAGATTCGGCGAAAGATTTTATAAAAAATCAAGTAAAGGACTTGGATATTTCTTACAGAAGGTAAATTTACAGCAAAGTTTTCATTTATAAAATCATTATTCATATCCCCTTTCCTTTTTTTTTAATCTTTCGAAACACAATCTTTGTTAGAAAAACTTCAAAAAGTGTGTCAGTGTTAAGGAGTTCTATATAAATAACTGACCTCATTTATATCTCAAACTATCTTTCTTCCCCCCCCCCCTTTTTTGTTTTAGAAAAAAAAAAGCTAAAATTCTGAAATTCAGACAAAAGTCTGAATTTGAGAATTTTAGCCGTATACCTAGTACATATATGATAATTTAAATGCATTTAAATAATAAACGTGTTCTACAGAGCCCTGTGAAGGGCAAACAAACAATATGTCGAATTCAATTTATTCAGTTAATAATCTTGAAAATATTGACTTAATTAACTTATATATAATATATAAACTATTGACAAAATATTGATTTAGGATTTCAATTTAAAATATTAATAATAAAGTAAATTTTTATTTGGTGTTCATGTCCTTAACTGGATTCCGTATAATTCACCTAAACACATTTAATTTGAATTCATTTAACTCATGTGTGTACAACGTATTAGGGTAAAATTCTTAATGATTGCTAAGTTAAAGGTATTGCTAAACTCCGAAGTTTCATTTAAAAGTTGATGAGTTTGAGCACTAGCTTTGACTTAGTAATCATTATGAATTCAATCATAAATTCCCATATTCAAAAATGTTACTTTAAAAGTAAGTTAAGCTTTAATCCATGAAACAAAGTACTTACTATAGTAAGTCTGTGGATAGTTTTTCAGGTTAAGTTTTGTTTAAGTTTAACTTTGGCTTAAAGAGTGAAGTTTTAAAATGTGGTCGTTATAGACAAATTTCATCAGAAAAGAGAAATTTTTAAAAAAAATTATAAATGTTAACGATTAACTAATAAACAAGGTTTTTTTCGTTATTTAACCCGTTTGACACATCTGCGTATATATGAATTCTAAATCACCTCATTATATAAACACACACATGTTTTTAAACCTGTTTTCTTCAATTCTACACTCATATAGGCCTAGGCCTAACAGTTGTTTACTAAGAATTCAACAACAACAGTATTTGTTTACGAGCTTTATTACTATATATGTTCTAGAAACGAATGGCATTTGCTTTAGGTGGTTTAATAGATATTTATTTTACTTTAGTCCACCAAGATGGCGCCGCTACAGTGGCTAATGTTTAGCTCCATAGATTTACAAAAATTTAGACGCAAAATTCGTCAAGCGAACGTTTTGTTTTTAGAAACAACATTATGAGAAAAATTCAAATTGTTTTCAAAACTAGAATTGTAAAAGATTATGCTAAAAGTTTTTTCATGACTATCTTAAAAAATAAACATTTTATAGTTCGGATTGAAAAATGACCCGTTTTTTTTGGTTTTTCCATTGAAATTTCATGAAAAACCATTTTCATCCCTTTTTCAAAACTGTCATAAAAAGTTTATTTTGAAAGATATCATCACGAAAAAAACTTTTAGCATTATCATCAACTATTCTAGTTTCTAAAACACTTTCAAAATAAACTTTTTATGACAGTTTTGAGAAAATTTCGATTTTTAAAGCGAACGTTTTTTCAGAAGAAATATTATAAAAAAAATTCAAAGTGTTTTAGAAACATAGAATAGTACTATTCTAGTTTCTAAAATATTTTTTTATTTTTTTTTTAATAATGTTTCTTCTGAAAAACGTTCGCTTGAAAAATCGAAATTTTCTCAAAACAGCGAGTGGAGGGGAAGAGACCCTCCTATACAGAGGCGGTCTGGCCAAGGGGGCAGCTCAGGCAAATGCCAGAAGGGCCGATATTCAATTGGGCCGGTTGGTCTTTTTTTTTTTCAAAAAATATTGCTAATCTAATATAAAATGCTAGGAACAAATTATTTTCCCAGCACCCCTCTACTCCAATAGAACATAATAGCCACTCAAGGTGCACTTATCAAGAGGAACGAAAACAAAATAAATATCTATTCAGCCACCTAAAGCCATAACTAGTTTATTCCTTTTAGAAAAGTATAAAAGAAAGTAAAACACATTAGGAACAGAGGGGGTGACCCTCTTTCAATTTTTACATCCTCTCTTATCATATACACAAAAGTTCTTACTTAAACTTTTAAAACTTTTCTTAGAAGAGACTTTTATTTCTCATAATGTCTTCTCCTAAAAATGAGTTTTGTTTGTTTGTTTGCGACATGAGTGGATTCTTAGATGGCGTAGGTTGAGAAAAAAAAAAAAGAGGCGGAAAAATGACTCGAGAATGTGGAAGAAACCAGTTAAAACTTTTTTTTTAAATAATAACTTGAGAAACGAATGACGCTAATACTATTCTTGGCAATGAGTTTATAATTTCACTTTCTACTCTCTACCACCAAGCCCTTATTTATATTATTAAGTTGATTCGATATTAAAACTGTTTGGTAGGAAATCTTGTTTAGAAGTTTCATTCGAGTAAAAGAGTTTTATTAGAGAAGGTTAAGTGACTGGATGGCTGGAGGTACTGTATTATTCAGTGTTATATTGTGTGTTAAAAGAAGGGGGGGGGGAAACAACGCTTATAAACGTTGACAAGCTTAAATTGTGTCACAGTGTCATCACATCCTTGACTACGATGTACATCGTTAGTTAAAACTCGTTAACTATTTAATTATTATTGTATATAATTAGCAGTCAAATAATTCACTTTGTTACAAAGTAATAACTTATTCTGAATTGCTAATTAATAATTATGTTTTGAATTACTTTTGAAATCATTTCAAATTAATCTCTGCAAGCAGCCCAAAAAAAGACCTGTGGCACAAGGACAAAAGTCCAGTTGTAACATATAAAATTGTATATAATTGAAAATTTTTATACAAATTAAAAAATGTTATTACGGTCTAGAATAGTAAATGGTTATGCTAAATCCATAAGAATATCTTTTAAAATAAACTTTTGTTAAATTGTAGTTTGAAAATAGATTTATTTTTAATTTATCGGTTTATTTCTCATCAAAGTTGTTCTAAAAAGTTTATTTTTAAATACACTGTCATAAAAATGTATGATATTTACCTACTATTCTAGTTTTTAACAAATTTTAAATGTTTTCTTATGCTAATTATGAAACCCTGTTTATTCTAGCTGATTTTAAACCTTTTTATTTTGTGTTTAAGGACCAACACTAAATAGAAATTGATAAGTGTATTAGAAACTAGAAGACCTTTTTATTCTACGTTTCAGGACCAATAGAAATTGAAAGTGTATTAGAAACTAGAAAGATGCCTGAATTATTTAATAGTTTTTTTCCACATTGGTATCTTTCAAATTAAACTTTTTGTCGACAAAAATTTTAAAAAATATATTGTCTGCTTAAACATGAGTCATTTTAAAATTGACACATAAGTCTATTTTGAAAGATATTAACATGAAAATACCCTATAAGTAATAGAGCTACCCTTCTAGCTTCTAAAATACTTTCAAGTTTCTCTCTCAATTTTGCTTCTAAAAGACAGAAATGACCAGAGTTCAAAGGACATACAAAGCTTAAAAATTTGTTTTTAAACGCAAGACTTTGTCTGAACTGTGTTTTTAGCTAATTAACTTGTGCTAGAAAATGTTTTCATCTTATTAAAAAACCAATTAGATTAATTTTGTATATTTCAGTATTTGATTTCAAGATATTTTCTTATTCTTAATATTAGTGTCAATGAATAACACTTTGTACTTATAAAAATTATTTATTATTACTTATTAGTTTAGTTTAGTAGTTTATAGTTTAAAGTTTACTTAAGAAAAAAAAAATAAACTTTTAAATTGTTTCTTGTAATTTATTAATACCAGAACCTTACAGTTCTTATTATAGTACAGTGGAATTCCTATTAATAAACAACAAACCACACATAGTTGGCACATTATCAATGATAATCTATACTCTGCCTGCCGTGTATCATATACAATCTCCAGTATGTAATTTAGAACAAACCCGTCCAACATTATTTGATTTATATTTGTTGACGGGCTGCCAGTACCGAGCTTCCTTTTATAATTTAACTTAAGTACCATTTGCTTCAATGCCATATATACTGTACATCAACAAGCCACCGTATTAATAATTGTTAATATCCGGATAAGTATCCGTAAATTTAGTTAAATTAATGGTTAAGTCTATGTCTGTCTGGAGATACAGATTCCTATCCACAGTTATGAATACGGTGCTGCGGGTTACGTGCTAAATTTCATCAATTTATTTCAATATTTCATAGAAATTTTTATTGAAAATGCATATATATTTTAGAGAACATTAAAAATATTTGTCAATTTTGTCCCTGAAATCGTAAAAATAACTACATTTATAATTCGTTTAGTAATTTTTACGATTTGATTATGTGGCAACAATTATTTCGAGTTGATTAAAAATCAATTAAGATTATTGCGTATTAATTTTAACTAATAATTAAAAAAAATGCTGAGACAAAATTGACAATTTTTTTATATAAAGATGTTCTAAAACATATGTACTTTTTTATTTCAATAAAGATTTTCTATGAGATATTAACGTAAATTTGATAAAGTTCACCCACAAAGTGCAAAAAAAGTTTATAATTCCATTTTGGTTGCTATTTATTTTTAAATAGCTGCATTATCTAATTATTGCCAATTTACTTTTTCTATCATTTAGGCTTTGTGATAGTCTAGAAAATAAACGTAAGTGGGTTCAAGAAGAAAAAGTACATTTGGAAAACCTCAAAGCCGAGATATCGGCTTTACGACTCTCATTGGAAAACATGAATCAGGACATAGCAAATCTTGACGTCTACGATCCAGAGGAAAATGTAGTAGAGTCTAAAGTGACGGTAAGTTTCAAGATCACCCACACACACATGACACAAATGTCAGGGTTTATTTGATGTTCCCTGTGTGTGTAATAATGTGTGGGATGAAGGAAACAGTGTTAACAACAGTGACTTGCATAACATTCTACTTTGTTTAATTTGCAGCAAATCAAAACTCGTGTGATCAAGTTAGACCAAGAAGTGAAGACCTTAGTGACTGGTGAACAATCTCGTTACAAGTCTGAACAACAGTCCGTACCGACCGAAGTATCAGAACAACTCTCCGCTCTGGAAATGCTCTCGGAGTCGACGATGGCCGCCGCAGAAGACAAAGAACGAGACATGAAAAGAGCTAGAACGATACGATATGACTTTACTAGCGACGTTGAATTTGTTCAATCGTGGTTACAACAGGCAGAATCAAAGGCACAGGACAAGACAGAGAAACCAGAAAATCTTCAACACCATATTCAGGTAATTAACAAGTATTCTTATCTCTATTTAAAAGGTTAATTAACCGATTGAATTGTACATTTAACAGAGGATATTGGCTGATTGGGACAGCGTGGTGGATAAAATGAGTAAAGTAACGAGAGATGGGCAAATCCTTTGTGAGAGAACGCAGAATCCAGCCGAGCAAACACTCGTCAAAAACACTGTAGCATCACTGAGCGAACAACTGTCTCACGTCAAACAGGTCATTGAAGACCGTCAGGAGCAGATTTCACTCGCTCTCGAATCGTGGCAAGCGTTCCTTCAAGCTTACGCTGCTCTCAGAGCGTGGTTAGAAAAAACTAAGACTTTTGTTGCCACCACGTTGACTTATCCGAACTTGGCATACACCAGACAAAAACTGGCTGAATATCAAGTATATTTTTACTGACAAACAACAACCCAAAATGCTGTTTTTAATCATTTTTTCTCTTGCAAAACAGAATGTTCAAAAAGACTGTGTCCAAGCGCACAAGTACATCAGTGAAATGTCAAAAGAACTGGAGAAGATCATGTGTGCTTGCAATCCAGGAGATCTACCAAAGATGTTGATGGACATCGAACAGGAAAAAGTGGAGGTTGAAAAGCAAGTTCAAGAGAGGACGGGACTTTTAGCAGAATTGGCCGAAGAATGGGAACAATGTGATAAAAAGATCAAAGAAGTGAATTCATGGTTAGAAAAAGCAAGACAAACACTTGAATCACCTCATGGCAAAAAGAAGTCACTCAGAGATCAACTGAATGTCAGAGAGGTAAGTTTTTTTCTTTTGCGCCCCATCAGAATTGAATAGTTTAATAATGGCGCGTGACGTGTATTTTCTGTAGAAAATGCTTGCCGAAATCGCTATTCAAAAAGCTAAAGTGGCCATGTCCATCGAGAAACTCGAAGTTCACTTAAAGGACACATCTACAGAAGACAATCAAATCATTGCCAAGGGTAAAGCAGTTCTGCACGAGTTAAGATTGTTGAATGGGGCCGTAACCACACAAGCAAAAACTCTCGAGTCGTCCGTCGTGCAATTGGAACATTACCAACAAGTGAGTTCCCCTGTTTTTTTTTAAACAGTGGGTGGAGTATTTTTAATTTGGCTTCATTTCTAAATATGTTTACGAGCGTATGTTCCCATTTCTCATGGCTCTCTCTCTCTCTCTCTTTTCTTAGGAAATTCAACGGTTAAAAAGTCACATTGCTCAGGCTGAACAACAACTACGCATTGCATCTAGTCCAGCTTTTAGTCCTCGAGATCACAAGAAACAGTTGGAGGAACAACATGTAAGTCAATTTCTGATACTTTTTTACTTTTAAAAAGAAAGACTTTATACAAATATCAGAGACTTTTTTTTCCCCTCGAGAGAGAAACCACTGACAGTTTTAAAATTTTGGTTGGAAGTTTAAAATCTTTTTTGTTTGTTGGTTGATTGACTTTCGAACTAGGTTTGCCATGACAAAATCAAACAAATTCAAGAAAAGATAACCACTGTCAGTGAAAGAATCAAGGGCATTATTCAACGAGGGACGCCTGACCCAAACCCTTTATACTCGTAGAAATCTTTTAGTTTTGTTTTTTTCATATTTGTAACTTTGTTTTATGTTTTTTCTGTACATACATCACATATATAAAATTATTTAAAGCAGGAAAGTAAGAAGAAAGTGGTCCTTTTTTCCTCTTAATAACGTCCAACAACACTTACAAACACTTAGCTGACCTTTATTAAGAATAGGTTTTAGTCTAGTGTTCTTGTAGTTCGTCGAGTCCTGTTTTAAATATACGTCTCCTCCTCTCTTTATGGTGACTGTCCAATCTGTAGGACCTTCAAGAGCTGATCAAACGAAATCGGGAACAGATATTCAAATTCAATGCACAGATCAAGACCATTAAACAACGTTGTGGAACAAGTCTGAATCTGATAAGTACAAGTGCTCGTACTTCATCGGAAACATCGCCTTCGAGAAGCAATTCATCTCCACCAATCGATTCTAAGACTAACACGCCTACGTATGCCGATGTGGCTTCACGTCGTTTAAGTACGAAAGGCTTTGGACAGTCACCATCTACTGTGTTACGTTCTTCGGAAACTAGTCACGTCGTAATTGGAGGATTACAATCACCCTTGAAAGGTGTCAGTGAAAGTGTCTGTGTTTCGACAATCAAAATGTCCAAAGATGCTCGATCTCCATTGTCATCTCCTCCTCCAGAAGTTCAATCCAACAAACCTCGTTCATTCAGAAGTGAACAAAAGGATAAAGCAAGAACGACAATGTTGCCAAAAATCGTTCAAAGTGTATCTCAAGAATCGCCTGTATCTCCGGTTGGCTGCAGAGTTCAGTCTCCGTTTTGTGTATCTCCAATTCCGGGAGAAAATCCTGCATTTGGTTATACTCGACCACGAAGTCCGCGTCCACCAAAGAAACGTACGTCTTCTCAACAATTGGATATTATTACTTCTTATTTGTCAAAGCCGACATATGCCGAAATTCTTTCGGGTCGTATTAGTCCTATTCCGGAGATCGCAAGCCGTGAGACCACACCCGGTTTATATAATGAGATCCAATTCGATGAAAGAAATGAAGATGTCGAAAATGAACGACATTATTTATTATTACAGCCTATGTCAGAAAATCTTTTGGCAAACTCTGAATCTGTTCACGAGACTACAACATTCATCGACGATGTAGTCATAGAATCTGGCGAAAATCCAACATCATCTCCAAGTTTAAACTGGGCTGATAATAAAGAACATACTAGTGATAACCTCTTGAAAAACAGAGCATCTTTACATCCTTTGGATATCTCAAAAGTGAATGCTTCAAAAGATAACGTCGTTCTTGAAGTTACGATGCCCGGTTACGATACCATCGATATCACTTTCAGTGACGACACGAAAGACGAAAATGAGGATTCGTCCAAATTAACCTATGCTCAAGTGTTAGCAACAGGCGTACAGCTCCAGCCATCCAGTTGTAACCCACTCTCCGTACCTCAGTTACCTAGAAGGTTCCACTCTGTATCTCCTGCTCGTCATCGTAATACACATCCTTCGTCAGGATTAAATGTTCCCGCTGATTCAATAAAGATGCGTGCTGGTAGTGCTAACCGACTGATCGAAAGGGGTTTCACTCCAGAGCGGCAAAGTACGGCGAGCTTTCGCCACACTTCACGCAATGACACAATGAAAAGACGCGATATTAAACCAGCACGTGTAAAACAGCATCCATTTGTTTCTGATGATAAGTGGGAGACAGTGGACACTGTAGCTGAAGATGCAGGAGATTCACTGTCCATCACTTTAGTTAAAGGACAACGACCTTGCGAATCGTCCTCGAAGGAGGAAACGAAGATTTCTCAGTTGGAAGAAGCGGAAGAAATACCAGAGGTATCGTCTGGTGCTGTGCCAAAAAGAGGAACCACAAAGAAAAAGAAGAAAAGAGAAAAATGTGAAGTAGAGATCCATAAAACAACTTTTGAAGAGGATAATTCAGTGCCATTTGTAACTGTCAAAATGACAAGTAACAAGAAGACTGATAAAAAACTCAAAAGCTCGAAAAAGAATTTCAGAAACTTAGAAACAGAATTGAATGATGACAAAATTTCGTGCAAACCGGACGACGATCTCGAAAAGGACAAACAACATTCAACATCATCGAAGATTCTTTGCGATTCAATCGAAGAGACATCGAGTAAGTTCTCGAAGAAGAAATCTATACCCAAAGAGGTAAACCAACACAGCAACGAAGAACATGCTGCAACTGATCATTCAACTTCGGAAACAAAAGTGACGATTGACACTGAAGTTGGCATCATAACAACAAAGAAGCTGAAATCCAAAAAGAAATCCATCCATAAGAAAAACATTGAAGATAATAATCCAGAAAAAACCGAACAACTTCTACTAGAAACTGACGAGAATCTCAAGAGCAAGAAAATGAAAAAAGTCACCAAGGACAATTTCGACATTGTCAAATTCAAGTCGAACAAAACTGAAGATACAACAACTTCATTTCAATCTGATTTGGATATTAATTCAGTCTCAGAAGATTCAACATCAGAAATGATAAGGGATGAATCGCAAACTGAGCCTCTAACAGATATTCTTTCAGAAACAGTCAAAAAAGATGTTAATTTGGATATAGAATCGAAGAAAAGGAAGGTTAAATCAGACAAAAAGAAACATATTAGTAAAACTTTACAAGAGGATGTCGATTTCGAGAACTCCAGTGTTCTAGATAGCAAATTATCACTTCTTAGTGTCCCATTAGTTGATCCGCATGTTGGAAAAACAATTCCTAATGAAAAGAATGTCAGATCTTCTCGTAAAGACAAAGGGGGTCGTAAAGATCGAAAATCAAAATCTAAACGTAGTTGCACACCTCTTCCGTGGCATTCTATAAATGAAGCCGAATCCGATGATGGATCAATAAAGGACACCGTCAAAGAACAAACCTTAGATGTCAACTCACAACAATTTGCGTTTGAGAAAAATAATCCTAATGTGCAAGAAACAACAAAATCTTGCGATTTACATCAAGGCATAAACATGACAGACGTAGGTGGTAAGTCACACGAAAGTGGCACGTTACCACGACAGGTTGTTTCGTATTCCTTCATACGAGAAACAGACACGAATAACGATCAATCACATATACAATATTCAGATATCAAAGGGTCAGATTATAATTCAAATATCCAAATTAACAAAACGAATAAAGTGGAACGAGAAGACCACGAAAGTCAATATTCAGATTTGTCAGAAGAAAATAAAAAATTAGACGAAACAAGAGAAATATCTTCAGAAATGATGGCAAAAATTGAAGAAATCTCGACAGAGATTCTAAAACAAGTGATGAAACCCGTACTACGAAGAAGAATAAGTACAACGAGGAACGAAGAAGACAAAGTACGAGAAGAAGGAATATTTGTCGATGAAATTTCTTATAACCTCGAAGAAGATCATCATGAACAACTCTTTAACCGGTTGAAGGTTAGACTTCGTGTTAAATGTTTTGAGTGTGGTTTAATAAATGCAAGTGGACCAAATCCGAACCAATTCTAACATATCTTCTCACTGTATGGATAACGTTATAATCAATGACATGCTGCATCAATTCCAAACAGTTTCGCAGTTTTTCTCCTCTGAATCAATTTCATATTGTTAATTCCATTCTCAAATACTACTAACAAGGAATGAAATTGTGTGTGT
Source organism: Brachycybe producta (assembly GCA_036925085.1). NCBI lineage: Eukaryota > Metazoa > Arthropoda > Diplopoda > Playtdesmida > Andrognathidae > Brachycybe > Brachycybe producta. The sequence goes on along the minus strand of JAUPFP010000002.1, from coordinate 9,988,187 downwards.
TTTTTTTTTTTAAAAATTGTTTTGCCAGTGTGAAAAAGTTGTTTTAAGGTGGCTGAATAGATATTAATTTTACTTTTGTCTCCTTGGACGGCGCGCCACTGCAGTGGCTAATGCTATGCTCCATAGACGTTTTTTTTATAAAATTTGGACGCAAAAAAGTCAAGCGAACAATTTTTTTTAGAAACAATATTATGAAAAAAAATCAAATTGTTTTTAAAACTAGAATGGTAAAAAATTATGTTAAGTTTTTTTATGGCAATATCTTAAAAAATAAAACATTTTATAGTTTAGTTTGAAAATTACCTGTTTTTTGGGGGTTTTTCTATTGACAATTCATGAAAACTATTTTCGCTCTTTTTCAAACTGTCATAAAAAGTTTATTTTGAAAGATATCATATCATCATGAAAAAAACCTTTAGCATTATCATCAACTATTCTGGTTTCTAAAACACTTCGAATTTGTTCGTAATGTTTTTTTTTTTTGGAAAAACATTCGCTTGAAAAATATAAATTTTCTTACGCTCAAAACCGCGAGTAGAGTGAAGAGACCTACTATAGAACATAATAACCACTGCAGGGGAAGACGATAACAAAATAAAAACCTATTCAGAAAAGTTTAAATAGATATTAAAATCTAATTATAAAAGCCACAAAAGACTGTGGAATTCAATAAAAAATATCTGATAGTTAATATAAAAAAACTTCAATATTCTTCTGGTATTCTTAAGTCTTTTATGGCTTTACAATTAAATTTTTACTGTCTATTTATATTTGTAGCCATATAATTTCTGTTATTTTTTAATATTTCGGCATGTAGAATTTATACGACATAACGGCATGGTATTTTCAAATTGAAAAATGAATGAAATAAAAATGTACTAACCAAAACTAACAATATTAATGTCAATGAAAATCTAACATATTATGAAATTGTGTTTTTTTAACAGGCCGAACTCGAGGAAGGATTACAGGAAGCTTCGGCTGCGCTCGAAGTAGTAGACGATCAATTGATCACAATGGATACCTTAAATGATTTGAATCGTCAACAAGCTCACGCAAAAGTAATTAAAACAATTCGTGTCATTTCGTATATTGTTTTTTCTGCGTTTCAGAAGAGCAGCACTAAAAATAAATTGAAAGCGTGTTAGAAACTAGAACGGCAGCTCAATCACTTAATAGTATTTTCACGTTGATATATTTCAAAATAAACTTTTTATTAACAAACATTTTTTTAAAAAAAATGTCGGATTAAAGTTGGGTTATTTTTAAACTTGACTTAAAAAGTTTATTTTGAAAGATATCAAGATGAAAATACCCTTAAATGATTGCGCTACCCTTCTAATTTTTAAAACACTTACATGTTTCTTTCAATATTGCTTCTGAAAGACAGAATAATCACAGAATTCGTGGGAGGTTTAATATTTTAAACTCTTTTGTTTCAAGTACATTTTGTCCGAATTAATTCCGGCTACCGAAAAGTTAATTGGACAACTTGAAGAAATTGGTAACAAACTGCAAAAGTCGCCGGATGTCCAAATGTTACTAGCCGATCTCCAATCTCAAAGAACGAGACTGACCGTATTGAAGATGCATGGCGAAAAGAAACGACAAAACATTGCGGCAATTTTTGAGAAACACGAAAAACAGCAAACGCAAGCTCAGAAATATATCTCTTTACTGAGAGAACTCGAGATTTGGGTTACAGAAATGTTCACTGCTCTGAATGTTAACATTCAGCTTACCAGCGTACCGGATATTAAAGCTCAAATCGATAAACACGAGGAAATGAACGTAGCATTGTCGTCCAAAGAAATCCATTTAGTAGAACTCGTTAAGCAATGTAACGAGTTACAGAACTTCGAGAATGTTGCTCGATTGGTCACTCAGATAATTGATCAACTAAACATTCTGAGGAATGCCATTACAGACGCCAAAAAGGTTATCGAAAGTCGATTGCAAAGCATGAGAGACATGTTGACCAAATGGGAACGGGCAACTGCCATGACTGCAGCGATGGAATTTTCGCCCGATGTTTACGAAAAAATGGCAACAAGCTCGATCACGACAACAAAGCCCTCGGAGCGAACAACCGAAAAGTTCGCTGCAACAGAAACATCACCTGGATACGTAATAACAAAAGAGACATCGCCAGAGATGATGGCAGAGAAGTCTGAAGTTATAAAGCAGGCTCGATCTAGTGTTGAGAAAACCGAAGACGGAGGCATTTTGGTGAGAAATGTCCAACAAGTTAGTGCCAGAAGAGCAGTTCAGAAGATGCAAGTTACACGGCACGTTATACAACGAACCATAGGCCCAGATGGCAACGTAATTGAATCTACAGTAGAAGTTACTCCAGAGTCTGGTCACGAGACTTTGGATTTGGATATGTCGGTTGCTGGTCCTAGTGGTAATACTTCTGTTAGTTACGAACAGATATACACACAGCAACCAAACATTGACGTACAACACATGTCAGAACAAAGTTCAGATAATGTTTCAATAGAAGGTCCTGTGGAAATCCGTGAAAGTGGAGGTATGCGCGTTGTGACCAGAGTACAACAGACTCAGCATGTTACACGTCGTGTAACACAACGTGTTGTCCACAAAAGAGTTGTCCGAATGAGGCAAATTGTCACTTCAAGTGGTATCATCACTGAACCCATCGAGGACACCGAATTTACAGAATGTGATGATCCATCTCAAAGTGTTACTATAACAGAGGTCACAGAAGATGATCCAGTTGTCTCTACATTTTCTAAATTTACGCAAGAACATTCTTCGATTTCACCAAGTGACAAATTTGAAACAGTTGAAAATCGAAGTCCAGTTTTTACATCGGAGGATCACGCAAATGTAGAAATGTTTCCTCGTAAGCCTTCAGAGCCATCTGAAGATATTGTTCTGCAAAGTGCAACAACTGCTCCTTTGACACCTATTACAAAAACACCAGAAGAACCAGAATCTCCAATGGCTACAGATGGCAGTGAAGTGAATGTTGAAGGTGGGTGCATGACATTGCATGAAATCGAAACATGCACTAGCACTGTAGATATAGCAAAAACAAAGCACCCAGAGAAACGTACTCAATTACCTGCAATGCAATTCACTTCTCAAGATAACTGGGACATAACAGATGTACCACCAGTTCAACACGTTCAATCGGAACATACCCAACAGTCAATTGTAGTCGATGTTCATCGCGACGTAGCCGAAACTAGTCAGACTTTAATGAACACCGCTGTCACTGATATTGAGCAACCAAAGGAAGATTTGCAAGTGGCAGATGGAGAACTTCGTGGCAGCGACATTATATCAAATTCTGAAGATAGCAAAGCGATAAAATCTTTGATTTCTCTCGAGTCCGAACAGTGTTTTGAGACTGTCACAGAACCTTTCGAAGAAACCCTTGATATGAAAAATACAACTGAGAAGAAAAAGAAACGGGACAAAAAACCAAAGACAGAATCTTCAGATAAGAAACATAATAAAAATTTACCGAATTCAGAAAAAGACCTTACTCCTAAACATGAACCTGTTTGTTTGTTCCAAAATGAAGCTGCAGTTGTAGTTCAAGATAAAATAAATAAAAATACGCGACCTGAAACAACTGAAACAGATGGACTTCCTAGAAATATCGACAAAGTTTCGTACCATGATGTTGACCTGTGTAGTACAGTGGTGACGGTGGACACTAATATTGCTAAAGACGAAGAACATCAACTTCATCAAGAGGTTAATGAACCACGTTATCTAATTATAAGTGAAACATCGGTGATTACAAGTGAACCAGCAGTTACAAAAACAGAACAACCGGACAATACTTTAACAGTTGAAATCGTCAAAGTTGAAGAAACTGAAATTGATTTTAACAAAGAACAACAGACACCAATAGCAGCACCTCGAAAGAAAAGCAAAAAGAATGGTAAAAAGGACAAAATCGAAGATGTTGATGTAGTTTTGCCTTTGCCATCCACTGACACCATTGAGATAGTCAAACTTGAAATGATTCTGAAGCCAGATGAACAACAATCAGTGGATTCAAGTGATGAATCCAAACAAACAGCTGACTCTGGTAATGTGGAGTCGTGTGACAAAATGCAGAAGAAGCCCAAAAAGCACAGCAAGAAAAAGAAATCCAAAGATGGTCCTGGAATGAACCAATCAGACACTGATCTAACAGAAGAATCACAAGACAGACTCGCAGAGCAAGCCTCTCAACAATCGGAACTTACAAAACAGCATGTAGTTCACGATTTGGAAGTTTCAGATAACATTTCATCACACATTACAATAGCTTCATCAACAATTCATCACATGGATGATAATATTTTAAAGAATCGGGAGGATGAGGCACTTGAACAACTTTCGAAACCTGAAGGAGACGCCTCATTATTGCGCATTGTGACAGACGAAGTACGAATAATGACAATTGCATCTAGTGACAATGACTCTACCGAAAAGAAACCAAAGAAAGAAGCCAAGAAAAAGAAATCCAGAGGAAAGGAAGAACCAGAAGAGGTCAATGTAGCTCAAGACGACCAATCACTGGACAGTATAAAAATAAGCCCGGAAACAATCTCAACATCCGAGCCATCAGTTATAACAGATCAGAATGTTCAACAAGATGAAATTGCAGTTTTCGAAGATCTGGACAACAAGCCACAAGAGATCCTAACTTCAGTTTCTGTCAGTGAATCGCAGGGGGCTGAAATGATTTGGGAAGAACATTCTATTCCCGAGGATGTGCTGCCAGAGGCAAGGTTACAGAGTAAATCTCATGAAACCAGGCAGAAAAAGCAAAAGAAAAAAGATAAACCACAAGATGTTGGTAAAATCCGAACTGACATCCCAGTTGAACCACAATCAGGAGCCATTAATATAATTCTAGTTCCTCAACAATCGGAAATCACGGAACAGCACGTCGATGGCACTCTTTTAAAGGATGTGGAAACTGTGGAAGGACGTGCACAACATTTAACTCCTGAAGAAATTGTGACAAAGGAAATAAAGAAAACGACAATTGCGTCTGATGTCAAAGAGGATCATGAAGTTAAACCATCCACTGAAAAGAAATCAAAGAAAACTAAGAAAAAGAGATCCAAAGAGGAAGAACCAGATTTCAATGTCATAGATAACGAACAGTCACTGGCCAAGTCGAAAATGAGCGAAGATAAACCACCAAATCTTGCTGAAACTTCAAATGTAATTCCAAGTGAACAATATCCACAAAGCATAAATTTCATACCACTCTCTGAACAATCGGAAATTACAGAACAACAAATGAATATCATGGTTTCTAAAGATGCTGAAACTGAGACCCTTGAACAACTTCCGACTCCAGAAGCAAACGTGTCATTATCAGGCATTGTGACAGAAGAAGTGCAGATAATAACAATTACATCTAATATCGAAAATAAAGATGATGATGGAAAGAAAAAGAAAGCAGCAGCTAAGAAAAAGAAATCCAACGGAGAACTTGATAATACCGGGATCGAGCAAGAACCAAAATTAGAACTCAGTGAAATTGAAATCTCCAAAACTGAGCCATCAGATGGAACTGATAAGAATGTTTGTGAAACTCTTGAGGACAAAGAGTCAGTAATTCCAGTTAAGTCATCATTAGTTGACCAAGATAAGATCATAGTTTTGGACAGCAATGAACAAATAAAAGATTCTTCCATGTTTCAAGAAAAAATCCCAACTTCAACTGGTGTTAATGAAGCACAGGAATCTGAAGTGTATTTGGAAGAAAATCTTATTACTGATGATGTTTTGCCTCGAGAAAAATCAGAGCCAACACCCGATGAAAACAAGCAGAAAAAGCAAAGAACAAAAGGCAGAAAAAAGAAATCCGAAACATTTTACGAAACGCCCGACATCGTTCAACAAACCCAAAATGAAGACACACTTGAAACAAGTATTTCCGGTCCGAATGAAACTTTGTTGAATGAAACAATAGAAGAAATTTCTAAAGATTTTGAAGAAATTCCACCAATAATTTCTGACATCCAACATGGAGATTATCGAGAGGACATTATAGCTTCTGGAGGTGTGGACAATGAGCCAGTAGAACAACAACAATTAATGATACAAGAAGAACCTTCTGATTCTTTACAGTCAACAATTGTCATTGAGACAACTGCAATTCCAATTAGTGTAATGGAAATCCCTGCCGACAGTTACAAAGAATCCTTTGAGCATGTGGTAACTTTGCCTGAGACAAAGGTAAAATCCAAACAGAAAAAGAAAGAAGCAAAGAAAAGGATACCAAAAGATGACGATTTTGGAATCTCAGATAAACTGGAAGAACTGCATGCTAATCAAAGTCAACAGTCTGTAGATACACCAGAAATTCCAGAACAACCAATTGTCACTGACACAAATGCATCTCCGATTACTGTACTTGAAATCCTTGCAGACAGTTCCAAAGAACCCTTTGAGCATGTGGTAACTTTGCCCAAGACAAAGGTAAAATCCAAACAAAAGAAGAAAGAAGCAAAGAAAAGGAGGCCAAAAGATGACGATTTTGGAATCTCAGATAAATTGAAAGAACTGCATGCTAGTCAAAGTCAACAGTCTGTCGATAGACCAGAAATTCCAGCACAACCTGACATGGCGTTGCCATTGCCGTTGGATAAATCTGTAACGCAGACTACTGTCTACCTTTCCAAAAACATTGAGTGTGTTCCGTTAGTAATTGAACTTGATCTTAGTTCAACAACAACATCCCAAGAAGAAATCACTACATTGCAACAACAGGAAAATGTCGACGAGCTCAACGTATCTGACAGCGTGCAAGATGACATTCAGATCACAACACCTGAAGAATTAGTTCCACCTTATGTCTTAAGAATGCCTTCGGAATACAGTACTTCAGCAGAGAATGTAATTACTGAAGAACGTTCATCAAAACACAAGAAGCAAAAGAAGAAAGACAGCAAACATCAACCACAACATGATGATGTTGAAATTCCGTGTGAACAACATCAACAGTCTGAAATTCTAAATCAGCAAGTGGATATCACTGTTTTGAAGGACGAAGAGACCAAGTCACGGGAACAAATTTTAATTTCTGATGCAAATACCTCGGAAGACGTGGAAAAAGTCCAGCATATGCAAACTAAATCCACAGAGGAACAATCAGAAAAACCCGTCGCAAAACAATCTACAGAAAAGTCGAAGAAAAAAGGCAAGAAACACAAATCCAAAGGTGATCTCGATTACACCTCGATTGAGAAAGAACCAGAACCAGAAATGAGTGTCATTCAAATTTCTGATTCGAAGCCATCAACTGAATACTCAGCTAAGAATGTTCCTGAAATCGTCGAGGACATTTTACCAACGACTCCAAGTAAGTCAACATCAATTCAACAAGATGAAATCACAGTTTTGGTGGAACTTAAGCACGAGCAACAAGGGCATCAACATTCAAAGTTTCCTCAAGAGATCCCAGATGAAACTGAGCAACAGGAAACTAAAGTACTTTTGAAAGAAGCTCATATTGCTGAGGATGTGTTGTGCGAGGCAATAACAAAGTCAACAATCAATGAAAACAGAACTGAAACTGTTCAAGAAACACTAGAAGATACCACTCCAATTAGTGTATCTGAAGTTACCACAGACAATGACAATGGTGTTACTTTGCGAGTAACAAACGATAAATCCAAAACAGGAGATAAACAACAGAAGAAAAATAAAGAAGCAAAGAGAAAGGTATCAAAAGATGACCAAGAAGAAACAATTGATGACCAACAGTCTGTGGATATACCAAACATTGTACCAAAACCAGTCTTGGAATCTTTTGAGCCTTCGGATAGACAAACGTCTGTCTTTGATTCTGAAATTTCGACACCTGAGAACATTCTCCCTATAACTTCACACGATCTTGGTCTACAAGTGGAAGTTATCATAGGCAGTTCAATAGAAGAACCTACTGACCATGATGTAACTTTGCCAGACATAAAGAAAAAACCCAAAACAGGCGATAAAAAACAGAAGAAAAATAAAGAAGCAAAGCGAAAGGTATCAAAAGATGACCAAGAACAAACACTGGATGACCAACAGCCAGTGGATATATCTGAAATTACACAAAAACCTGGTTTGGAATCTTTTGAGCCTTCAGATAGACAAACGTCTGTCTTTGATTCTGAAATTTCGACACCTGAGAATATTCTCCCTCTGACTTCACACGATCTTGGGCTAGCAACTTATACGTTGAAACAACTGGACAGCGAGCCAATAGTCATTGAACCTATTCAAGAACTTCCACTTGAAGAAACGACTCTAATTGGTGCAACTGAAGCCATCACAAGCAGTTCAATAGAAGAACCTATTGACCATGGTATTACTTCGCCGGACATAAAGAAAAAATCCAAAACAGGCGATAAAAAACAGAAGAAAAAGAAAGAAGCAAAGAGCAAAGTATCAAAACATGACCAAGAACAAACATTGGATGACCAACGGTCAGTGGCTATATCAGAAATTTCACAAAAACCTGGTTCGGAAGTTTCAACACCTGAGAACATTCTGCCTACAACTTCGCATGATCTTGGTCTAACAACCAGTACGTTCAAACAACTGGACATCGAACCACAAATAGAAAAACAACTTCCGAGTCCTGATGAAATAACAGTGTCTTATATTGTGCACAGAGAACCACATGAAACTCCTGCAGTAGAACTAATAGGTGAAATTACCAAACATTCTGAAGAAATTTCATCAATAGATCATAAAGATGAGGTTGTAACTTGCCAAGATATGGTCAGCGAGCCAATAGTCATTGTATCTGTTCAAGAACTTACACTTGAAGAAATGACTCCAATAAGTGTGCCTGAAGTCATCGCAGAGAGTACAATAGAAGAATCTATTGACCATCATGTTACTTTGCCAGACATGAAAAAATCCAAAACAGGTGATAAAAAACAGAAGAAAAATAAAGAAGCAAAGCGAAAGGTATCAAAAGAAGACCAAGAACGAACACTTGATGACCAACAGTTTGTGGATATACCAAACATTGTATCAAAACCAGTCTTGGAATCTTTTGAGCCTTCAGATAGACAAACCCCTGTCTTTGATTCTGAAGTTTCGACACCTGAGAACATTCTCCCTATAACTTCACCTGATCTTGAGCTAACAACTTATACATTGAATCAACAGGACAGCAAGCCACAAGTGGAAGTCATCATAGACAGTTCTATAGAAGAACCTATTGAACATGGTGTTATTTTGTCAGACATAAAGGAAAAATCGAAAACAGGCGATAAAAAACAGAAGAAAAAGAAAGAAGCAAAAAGAAAGGTATTAAAATATGATCAAGATCGAACACGTGATAGCCAACAGTCTACGGATATATCAGAAACTACACCAAAACCTGTCTCGGATTCTTTCCTGCCATCGGATACAAACATCCTCGACTTTGAATCCGAAGTTTCAATAACTGAGACCATTCTGCCTATAACTTCACACGATCTTGGTCTAACTGACATATTGAAACAACTGGACAGTGAGCCGCGAGTGGAAAAAGCACTGGACATCGACGAGCCGCGAGTGGAAAAAGCACTGGACATCGAAAACCCGCGAGTGGAAAAAGCACTGGACATCGAAAACCCGCGAGTGGAAAAAGCACTGGACATCGACGAGCCGCGAATGGAAAAAGCACTGGACATCGACAAGCCGCGAATGGAAAATGCACTGGAAAGCCAGCCACAAGTGGAAAAAGCACTGGACAGCGAGCCACAAATGGAAAAAGCACTGGACAGCGAGCCACAAATGGAAAAAGCACTAGACAGCGAACCACAAGTGGTGAGACCACTGGACAGCGAACCACAAGTGGTGAGACCACTGGAAAGCGAACCACAAGTGGTGAGACCACTGGACAGCGAGCCACAAGTGGTGAGACCACTGGACATCGACGAGCCGCGAGTGGTGAGACCACTGGACATCGACGAGCCGCGAGTGGTGAGACCACTGGACATCGACGAGCCGCGAGTGGTGAGACCACTGGACATCGACGAGCCGCGAGTGGTGAGACCACTGGACATCGACGAGCCGCGAGTGGTGAGACCACTGGACATCGACGAGCCGCGAGTGGTGAGACCACTGGACACCGACGAGCCGCGAGTGGTGAGACCACTGGACACCGACGAGCCGCGAGTGGTGAGACCACTGGACACCGACGAGCCGCGAGTGGTGAGACCACTGGACACCGACGAGCCGCGAGTGGTGAGACCACTGGACATCGACGAGCCGCGAGTGGTGAGACCACTGGACATCGACGAGCCGCGAGTGGTGAGACCACTGGACATCGACGAGCCGCGAGTGGTGAGACCACTGGACATCGACGAGCCGCGAGTGGTGAGACCACTGGACATCGACGAGCCGCGAGTGGTGAGACCACTGGACATCGACGAGCCGCGAGTGGTGAGACCACTGGACATCGACGAGCCGCGAGTGGTGAGACCACTGGACATCGACGAGCCGCGAGTGGTGAGACCACTGGACATCGACGAGCCGCGAGTGGTGAGACCACTGGACATCGACGAGCCGCGAGTGGTGAGACCACTGGACATCGACGAGCCGCGAGTGGTGAGACCACTGGACATCGACGAGCCGCGAGTGGTGAGACCACTGGACATCGACGAGCCGCGAGTGGTGAGACCACTGGACATCGACGAGCCGCGAGTGGTGAAACCACTGGACATCGACGAGCCGCGAGTGGTGAAACCACTGGACATCGACGAGTCGCGAGTGGTGAAACCACTGGACATCGACGAGTCGCGAGTGGTGAAACCACTGGACATCGACGAGTCGCGAGTGGTGAAACCACTGGACATCGACGAGCCGCGAGTGGTGAGACCACTGGACATCGACGAGCCGCGAGTGATGAAACCACTGGATATAGACGAGTCACAAGTGGTGAGACCACTGGACAGCGAGCCACAAGTGGTGAGACCACTGGACAGCGAGCCACAAGTGGTGAAACCACTGGACAGCGAGTCGCGGGTAGTGAAACCACTGGACAGCGAGTCGCGGGTAGTGAAACCACTGGACAGCGAGCCGCGAGTGGAAAAACCACTGGACATCGACGAGCCACGAGTGGTGAAACCACTGGACATCGACGAGCCACGAGTGGTGAAACCACTGGACATCGACGAGCCGCGAGTGGTGAAACCACTGGACATCGACGAGCCGCGAGTGGTGAAACCACTGGACATCGACGAGCCGCGAGTGGTGAAACCACTGGACATCGACGAGCCGCAAGTGGTGAGACCACTGGACAGCGAGCCACAAGTGGTGAGACCACTGGACAGCGAGCCACAAGTGGTGAAAACACTGGACAGCGAGTCGCGAGTAGTGAAACCACTGGACAGCGAGTCGCGAGTAGTGAAACCACTGGACAGCGAGCCGCGAGTGGAAAAACCACTTGACATCGACGAGTCACGAGTGGTGAAACCACTTGACATCGACGAGCCACGAGTGGTGAAACCACTTGACATCGACGAGCCACGAGTGGTGAAACCACTTGACATCGACGAGCCACGAGTGGTGAAACCACTGGACATCGACGAGCCACGAGTGGTGAAACCACTGGACATCGACGAGCCACGAGTGGGAAAACCACTGGACATCGACGAGTCACAAATGGAAAAACCACTGGACATCGACGAGCCACAAATGGAAAAACCACTATACAGTCAGCCACAAGTGGAAAAAGCACTGGACAGAAAGCCACAAGTGCAGAGACCACTGGACAGTGAGCCACCAGTGGTGAGACCACAGGACGGCGAGCCACAAGTGGTGCGACCACTGGACGGCGAGCCACAAGTGGTGCGACCACTGGACGGCGAGCCACAAGTGGTGCGACCACTGGACGGCGAGCCACAAGTGGTGCGACCACTGGACGGCGAGCCACAAGTGGTGCGACCACTGGACGGCGAGCCACAAGTGGTGAGACCACTGGACGGCGAGCCACAAGTGGTGAGACCACTGGACGGCGAGCCACAAGTGGTGAGACCACTGGACGGCGAGCCACAAGTGGTGAGACCACTGGACAGCGAGCCACAAGTGGTGAGACCACTGGACAGCGAGCCACAAGTGGTGAAACCACTGGACAGCGAGCCACAAGTGGTGAGATCACTGGACAGCGAGCCACAAGTGGTGCGACCACGGGACAGCGAGCCACAAGTGGTGCGACCACGGGACAGCGAGCCACAAGTGGTGCGACCACTGGACAGCGAGCCACAAGTGGTGCGACCACTGGACAGCGAGCCACAAGTGGTGAGACCACTGGACAGCGAGCCACAAGTGGTGAGACCACTGGACAGCGAGCCGCGAGTGGAAAAACCACTGGACAGCGAGTCACGAGTGGTGAAACCACTGGACATCGACGAGCCGCGAGTGGGAGAACCACGGGTAGGACAACCACTGGACATCGACGAGCCAAAAGTGGAAAAACCACTGGACAGCGAGCCACAAGTGGAAAACCAAGATGATTCTTCATTTAAAAAGAAGCAGAGAAAGCAAAAGAAAAAAGACAGCAAAGATAAACCACAAAATGTCGCTGAAATTTCAGCTGAACAACAACATTTAGAAGATATTTCATATGCAGAACCAATCCCTCAACAATCGAAAATTACAAATCAGCAAACGGATGTCACTGTTTTGAAGGATAAGGAGACCGAGTCACTTGAACAAATTTCGATTTTTGAAACAACCACCTCAGACAACGTGACAACTGAATCAAGTGTTGACGAACCAGAGAAACCCGAGATGAAACAGTACACTGAAAAGAAACCGAAAAAAGCATCAAAGAAAAATAAACGTAAAGGTGTACTTGAGCCAGAACCAAAACTTGAGCTCAGTGAAGTTCAAATCTCCAAATCTGAGCCATTGGATGCAACAACCGAGAATGTTATTGCAGCCCATGATGACACTGTATCAACGACCACAGCTAAGTCACCACTAATTCAACAAGAAGAAACAAATCTGAAGGAACTTCATAACAAAACACAAGAACAACGACTTTCAGTATCTAATGAAGAGATCACAGATACTGTGACAACTCCAACCTGTGTTACCGAATCACAAGAAGCTCAGGTGACATTGGAAGAAACACTACCTGTTGCAGATGAATTGTCAGAAACAACAACAGTATCAACAATTAAAGAAAACAGATCGAAAAAGCCAAAGAAAGACAGAAAGAAGAAAGCCGAAGTAAGTTACGAAACACCAGATGCCATTCAAATTGCACAATCAGTGAGCCCAGTTCGTGAAATTCTTGAAATGCAAGTTCCATGCGAACCTCATACGATGGAATCAGTGGAAGTTTGCGAAGTTTCTGAGGAAATTCCATCAGTAACTTCACCACATCATGACGAACCGGAAGTTTACGCTGAAGAAATCGTAACTTTTAAAGATACGATCAATGAGGCAATTGATCAACAACAATTAATGACACCGGAAGAAACTGTCAAACCTTTACCATCAGACATAGTTATTGAAGAAGTTCAGATACTTCCACAAGAAGAGACTTCTCTAGAAGTAAATGAACCTGAAGGTATTTCAGGCAATTTTGGAGGCATTTTATCTGACACAAAAGATAAACAGAAAAGACGAGATAAGAAACAGAAGAAGAAACAAGAAAATGTGAAGAAATATTCCAAAAATGACCATGATGTCATCTCAGATGTGCAAAAACAAGAGGAAGTAGAGGTCCTTACTGTTCAAAGTGAACAATCTGTATCAGATGCATCCATTAGACAGTCTTCTGTCCAGGTTTCTGAAGTCCACGAGGAAACACTTCATGAAACACCAGTTCACCAAGCCGAAATCACTGTTCCAAAACCATTAGACAGTTTACCACAATTGGAAGAACGAATTGCTACTTCTAGCAAAAACATGCTACCACCATATACAGTGACACCTGAAGATACATCAGAGCTTCATTTCAAAGAAGACGTGATACCAGAAATGCCTTTAGCAGAAAAAGTTCCATCAGAGGGTGAAGAAGTTATTGTTGACATTTCACCAGAAAAGAGTGTCGATGATATCTCAGAAGAAATTCATACAAAACCAACAGTTATTTCACAAGTTGTCACAGAAACAGCGGAAATACGTATTGATGTTTCAATGGAAGTGGATAAGAAAATACCCGAAGAACAAAATCAAGACTATTCTGAAGTTGTGACAAAAGTTACTGAAGTGGCACCGTCAAAAGATGTTTTTGAAGACACACACCCAGAACCCATAACAGACAAAAAGAAGACGAAAAAGCGAGAAAAGATAGAAAAGAAAGACCACGAGCCGCAGGATATCGAAGCTAATTTACATGAGGTGATGGTTCACGAAAGTGGGACTGTGGAAGTATCGCGAAATGAGAAAAAGAAGCCGAAGAAAGGAAAGGATAACAGGCAGAATCAACATGCTCCGCTTGACAAACAAGAAGAAGAAAAACTTAAACCGTTACTATGTTACGAAGAAGACCAAACTGTAGTCAGTGACCAAGAATTACTGCTACTAGTTAGTTCATCTGAAAGTACGAAAGCAAAACGTGGCAAAAGGAAAACTAAACAGGCAGAGCCACGATTACTTGAAGGATACAACAGTGCCACTGAAGATCTTTCAAACAATAGAAGAACCAGTGAGCTAAAACCTGAAGAATATGCAACACAAGTGATCGAATCTCAGGAAGCAGAAATTACACCTGAAAACAAGCCAGAAAAAGTTGAAGGAAATGACGGAAATGTCACAACTACAAAACTTGAGGATGTCATCGACGTATCAGAAAAGGAACCTACTTTTGAGAATATAAAACCAACGATGCAAGAAGACAAATCCCACGTTGAGGCCCAAATTCATAGATCTAACAAAGAAACGGATTTGTCGAAACAGCTTCCAAGTGAAATGGAAGAAATTGCTGACTCTATAGATTCAAACGAGAAGCAAATAACGGAAGAGTGTAAAGATAACCTTACTGACAAATTGGAAATGGTTCAGATTGACAGCACAGTTGTTGTTGAAGGTGATGCTACTTCAAAAGAGATGTGGGTTCCACCATCCTCAAAGAAGCCTGTTCACGATGAATTCTCCATGATTCAAGCACCAACTGAAGAAAATGTCTCGGACTTTATCCGACCTCATCAAGAACTTTCATTAGAAAATGCACATCTCACACCAGAAGTAGTCAATGCACAACAATTTGCACCCATTCAGTCAGCACAAGAGTTATCTTTAGCAACTGAAACCATTCACGTAGAAGGCTCAAGTTCTACTTCGGTTACTGTTCCTGTTGGATCAGAAAACTTACCATCCAAGGCTGATGTTCCATCCGATGAAATCCAACAGACAACCACTGCTCCACTACAAGAAGTAGATGATGCCAATCTGTTTATTCCTGTTCGACTACAACCGCAAGTTGATAGTCTAATGAAACGCCTTCAACATCGTGGAAGTTACGGACAAGACATCCTCAGACCACAGGTGAGTCAGATACTTACCCTTCACTTAACACACATTTGTGAACTTATTAACCTATGTTTCTCTAATAATTAGCTTCTCACGTTTACTACGGTACATGCTGGAAGTACCGTGCCAACACCGTCAATGGAATTACTCGAACTCGAAATAGCAACATTACAAGATCACTTACTTGGCTTCAAAATGGTCATCGAAAGCCATAACGAACCAGAGATCATCATAGAGAATACAATCTCTATAGTACGAATAATCACGGAATGGATCGAAACCATCGAGACTCGAATCAGTGTCATCGAATATACGACAACAATCGAAACACGATACGAACAATACAAGGTTAAACTTATTTTAAACATGTTTTTAAGACAATCTAAAAAAAATACTTATTATTACTAAGATATATAATCAAATTCGTTAATATTTTCGTCTTTTTTACGCTTTTTGTATTGATTTTTGTAATATTTTTATAACTCTCAAAAGATATTCTACGAAGAAGTGGCTAAACTCAAACAGTTTGTTGGCGAACTTAGTTTAAATGTATTGCAGTCGCTACCACCCGAAATATTAAACTTGATCAAACCACTCGAGTTAAACATCGACACAATTAAGGAACGGATAGAAGTGGTCAAAAGCGCAGCAGATGAAACACAAAACAAATTACAACAGTACAAAGTAGGTGTATAACTCACATTTTGCAGTTGATGCAATGTTGATCACGGTAGTCATTTTATAATTTTATTTGCTTAGAACGCTGTCACTCAAGCCGAAAAGACTATTGTCACCGTGAGGAGGGATATCGAATCCCTCGAAACATCCAAACTAACAGTGACCGAACAACTTCACCTGGTGGAGGTAATGAATTGAAACCTATCAGTTTCTCAAATCAAAATGACAACAAAAAAAACTTCAATTTTCATGTTTGTTTGTTTTTTAAACAGGAAATGGAAGTCAAACTCGATAATGTTCGCGAGACATTCGTAAAGATGCTCGAGATACGAGAAACAATACTAATGGGAATCTCTGGTACTTCAATACAAACACTTGAACTTGTTCAGCTACAAAATTCTCAAGAAATTCTGCAGGAACTTAAGCAACAGGTAATAATCTTATTTGTTCTGTTAATCATTCTTAAATTGATGTTTTTAAAAAGCTGAGGTAAAGACTAAGCGTAAAGCTTAGATCGAAAAATAAAAAAAATACTCGACAAGCAGCCAAGAAGGCCTGTGGTAGTAGAACAACAGTCCAATTGCAGCATGCAAAATGCACTGATTTCAAAAAAATATGAAGACTAGATTTCTTCAACATTCAATCCCTTAAAATGCCTCACTGAATGTCATTAAATAGGACTTGCCCTCTTTTCTGCAAGAAATGCAACAAATAAAGTCTGCCGAGTGTAAACGCACGATCACACTGGCAATATTTACAGCAAGATCCACTGCTAAGTATCCTTGAATAAATTGCAATTGTCTATATGATAAAACTCTTGCACAACTTGCAGGAGTTTCTTGCGGGGTGAACCCCCCCCCCCCCCCCCCCCCCCCCCGGTGATTTTCGTTTTTTTTCAAGAAATTGTGTAAAATTCACAAGAAGATTGGAATTCATATCTTGCACTAAATTTTGAAAGAAACATAACTAGAGCATGTCGCCACATTCAGCGTTTGCAAAAAAAAACTGTTGCAACTTGTGCAAGCCACATTTGCAATCACAATTTATTACATGAAATACAACATACTTAAATCCTGCTGCTAATGATATACCAGTGCAGCTTTAGGGTTTCTCCATAGATGTTTTTCAACGCAAACATTTTTAGAACTTGATTAGTAATAATGATTAATAGGGCTCGGATTTTTATGCAATATCAAGCAAACGTTTCTCAATCTTGTGGCCCTAGAGCCAAGTGTGAAGTTACATTCCTCCATTTGGTTCATCCAACAATTGTTTTTTATTTTATCAAAAAACACTGGTTAGAGGCTGAAATTCATTAGCTGCTAACTGGTAGTAACCAGACATCTAACTTCTAACCATTCTTTTTTATTAGAAAAAGACAATTGCATTTGGTCTAATGAGGATGATGGTTACTTCACAATTGGCACTTGGGCCACAAATTGAGAAACATATGCTTGATATTGCATAAAAAATCCGAGCCCTAATGATTAACGATTATGTTAAGTTTTTTCATCGCTCAATATCTTAAAAAAGAAAACATTTTTATAGTTTAGTTTGAAAATGATTCGTTTTCAGATTTTTTTCATCAACATATCTCACGAAAATAATCATTTTTCAAACTCTCATAAAAAGTTTATTTTGAAAGATATCATATATCATGAAAAATATTTTTAAAAACAATATCTTCGGATGTAAACTCTTCAATTTTCTCAAAACCACAAGGTGAAAATTCAAGCATAAAATCATCTTTAAGTATCTTTTGAAGTTGGAAACACACCGGAAAAATGTTACGAAATCCATTTACAAACAGAACCTTTGTCTTTCGAATACAAATTTTTCCTCCTCTCTCTCTCTCCTTCATTCTTTTATTTTCACCTTGATATGAAATGCAAACAAAACTTATAAACTTGACACATCCTTAGATATATTTTTCTATTATGCTTTTTTTTTATTAAGTCATATCCTGTATTTGTTTTTTTCTTGTGATATTTAAGCTTTTTAGTGGATAACTCTTTTTTCAAAGGGATTTTGTTTTAATTTTTAATTTTTTTTTACTATAAACTAAAAAAGTTATTTTTGTATTGATGTCACACTTAGTTATTTTGAACACATATTGGTGCTCCTTTAAAGATGATCTTTTTAGATATATACTCTGTATATAAGAGAGCCCACTCTTCTTATTCTCTATACGCCGTATAATATTGGCGCATTCGAAAAAACCCTATAGTTTGACGTCATTATTAACTGTGCTCATTTCTCGTCTTATTTTAATAACTACACTCACATATGTTCAAAACAAAATTTTTTTAAATCATCGTCGACAACGACTCTCGTAAAAAAAAATTGATATATGTCGATTGATTTATCCGATTAAGTGAAACGGATATTTGTGCCAAATTGAAGAACGGATATAAACGAGTCCAATATTATAAATTGTCTACCGGTGTGTGTGTGTGTGTGTTTTATATGTACATGGATATGTAGGAGGCTGTTTTTAGCTTTTATTATTCATTGTATGGTGTTTTTTTTATACATGTGGTGTTTTTATGTACAATTGACAAACATATTGTGTCAACTGTAATATCAATATTTTTAATACAATGCTTATTGAGAGAGGGTCGTCTAAAGAACGTATGGGGCCGCAAACCACCTATCCTCAAGACCCTCCTAGTACTAGACCACCGGTAAAAAGATTTAGCGGTCGTAAGGTACCAAAAAAAAAATAATAATATTCATCTTTTAATATAATTTCATAAGAACCATTTTTTTCTTTGATAATATTTGATTACCAGTGAAAAAATAACAACCTTGAAAAGAAAAAAAATTCTTATCAAAATTATCATTTATTTTTTTCAAGAATATCTTTTACTTAAAACAGCTTTTAAAAATGTCTTATCTCTAATTTATAATAAATTAATTTATTATGTTAATTTATATTTTATTAACTCTGATTATTCGCAAAAAAAAATTGAAAGTCTTTGGGGAACTCGAACAGTAATTTAATCCACTAAATAGCATGTTGATATCTTTCAAAATAAACTTTTTATTAATCATTTCTTTTTAAATAACGACAACTTAACGTTGGTATCATTTTCAAACTGACATAAAAAAGCTTATTTTAAAATAATATCAACATGAAAATTCCCTTTAAGTGAATGAGCTACCCTTCTAGTTTCTAAAACACTTTCAATTTCTTCTTTCTGCGTTTTAGAAGCAACACTAAGAAGAAAATGAAAGTGTGTTAAAAACTAAAACAGTGACAATCACTTCACTAGTATTTTCATGTCGATATCTTTCAACATAAACTCTTTATATACAAAAAAAAAATAATTATTGTAAGCTTAAAGTTGGTGTCATTTTCAAACTGAAATAAAAAGTTTATTTTGAAAGATATCAACATGAAAATACCTTCATGTGATTCAGCTACCCCTTCTAGTTTCTAAAACACTTTCAAGTTTTTCTTTATTTTACTTCTGATAGACAGAATGACCAAAGATTGAGGAGCGTTTACACTTTAAAACTAATTCAAGTTCCAGTTTGAAGTGTAAACGACGCTCTTTAAGGGTGCCCCAAACGATCAATCTTGGATTGACAATGTATTTAAGTGATTGAATTATCCTTCTAGTTTCTACACTTTTTTTTATAAGTTTCTCCAAGATGAAAAACAAAATAATCAAGAGTTTAAGAGGCGTTTACACACTTTAAAACCACCTTAAATATTCTCTTGTTTCTTTTTTTAGATCAATAAAAAGAAGGATTCTTTAAGACGAGCTATCAGCCTTCAAGAACAATATGAAAAAATGCTCAATGATTTTGGTCAAATTGTCGACTTAGCCGAAATTAAACTCCAGACTCAGCTAGTCACCAATGATCTGGCTATCATAATTTCAGAGACTATATCGCATAAGGTTCATTATTTCACAAAGAAAAAAAAATACATTTCAAGCCTTCATCTTGTCTTCTAAAATTAATAATAATGCATTTTAAACAGCAATTTTTCGCAAGTGTCCATCAGTGTCATGCATCATTGGATGCCATGGCAGAAATCACTGACGTCCACACGAGAAACCGTCATGCTGTATGGCATCAACAGCTCAAAAGTCGGGCAACCGATCTCCTAGATAAGGCTACGAAGCACGGGCAAATGCTCCAGAATTTCGAAGTACAATGGCGAGCTCACGAACATAAATATTGTGTGGAGAAGAAGTGGCTGCAGGATCTGGCAAAAGCAACCGACATAATACGTCCTTTAAATGGTCAAGAGATTGACGATCAACTTAAAGCTCTTCATGTATGTCCACGGAGTTAATCTTATCCATTGAACACTAGGGCTCGGATTTTTGATACAATATCAAGGAAATGTTTCTCAATCTGTGGCCCAAGAGCCATTTGTGAAGTAACAATCTCGTTTAAATCAACCAACTAGTACGGTATAGCTTTTTCAATAAAAAAAAACACTGGTTAGAGTTTAGAATTCTTGTTGTCAACTAATAGTAACCAGATATCTAGCCTCTAACCAGCCTTTTTGGTTAGAAAAAGCATAATTGCAGTTGATGATGATAAATTTCACAATTGGCACTTTAGCCACAAATTGAGAAACATTTGCTTGATATTGCATAAACATCCGAACCCTGTTGAATAAGTGAAAATAAAATTGTTTTCATTTTGTTAAAATAGCAACTTTTGAAGGAATCCGCCATTCATAGGCCACACATCGAAGATGTGGTTCGAGAAGGAGAATTATTATTGCGTACCATCCATTGTCCAAAATTTGAAATCACCTTGAATAGTTTTCAAGAACGGTGGCAACGTCTTTATACAGTACTTGTTACTAGAATAGAGACCATCGAAGAACTTCACATTGTCTATAAAGAATTTATGGAGATGCTCATTCAAAGTGAACAATCGGTTGCGGCAACAAACCAAAGGCTGACAACTCTGATGGAACTTCTGAAAGAACAGAGCGATGGACTCGATGACGAAATGAGACTAATCCTTTTGCAGGATGTCTGGGTAAGTTCATCCTTAAAATCTTTACTGCGACTTTCCTATTGCATTATAATCTAAATTTTCATCATTGGATTTGATGCAGGAGATTCAAGTCACTGCAGCAGATCAGTTGTCAGCCAATAACAGATTACTGTTAAAGCTAGAAAAACTGCAGAGACTTCACAACATTGCAGAAGAGTCTCAACTAAAAGACAGAGCCACAAAAGTGGAACAAGAATGGGCACAAATTACAACAGATTTGAAAAGTATCGGAGACATGTTAGACAAAGCTCCACTTGCGATAGAATCTATTCCGAAAGCAGCAGCAATTGTGGAAGAGTTTCTCGAAGTGGCTCAAGACACACTGAAGAACGTTGTTTTGGACGAAATGAGAAATCATAATCAGTACCAAGATGTCCGAAAGACATATCAGGTAATTTCATACTTTTCTTATATTGTTTCGCATCATGGTATAATACCTCATTGTGTTTGTTTTAGGATTTAAACAAGAGTATAGCATGCAAAGCAAAGGTCCTGGACGTGATCAATCTGTCAGTAGTTAAACAGATTGAAGACAGTTCATGCGAAATGTCTGAAGATGAATCAGATTCCTTAACTGAAGCTTGTATCGAAGGCACAGATGAACTAAATCAAAAGTGGCATGTAACTAAAAGCGAAATATCAAATAATGTCAGCTTTTTGAACGCACTCCATGAGAAAGAGTTGGAATTCAACAATCATGTCGATTTATTTTCCAAACTGTTGACTAAAGTTTCATATAAGGTTGACGTAATGCGGCAATGTATGCACCGTGATCATATAGCGATTCATCAGGCATCTATTGAAGTAGACGAAGTGAATATTGTTCTAACCCAACTGGAAAACAAATTGAATGTCGTAGAAACGTTCGAAAGTAGCATTCCGATAAACCTGAAGCATCCAGCTTTACTACAAGCAGTCAGGAAAGGAACAACAAACACGAGACAACAGTTTGACGTAATTAGTGAGACAGTTAATGACCTGAAGTCTGAACTTGTTGAGCTGAATACTAAATGGGAAACGTGGTTTAATATGCAACAACTTGTTCAACGTTGCATTACTGAAACGCGCTACATCCTTGAACTTTTATACATTCTTCCCATTACGGAAGTAATGGCTTTGAAATCAAAATGTAAGAAATTACGTGAATTAGAATCCACTTTTGTGTCTCAAACTTGTCACTTGGACAACTTTCGTTCGCAAACCGAACAACTTGTTTCTTTGTGTGATGATGAAGGAAAAGCTCAATTACTGTCTGTATTGTCATCACTTGAAACTGACTGGATTCAACTTCTAGACAATATAGAAGTTGAAATGAGTACATGCGATGAACTCGTACAATTGTGGCTGCAGTATTCAAAGAAATACGAATCCTTGATCACGTGGATTAACACCGAAGAAACTGAATTTCAGAAGCTGTTATCAGTACAGCTTAATTCGACTGGAGAAATGAATGTCCAGCAAACAGATCAGTGTGAGGTAAGGGTGATAAATTGACAGTGGAAACCCGTTTCACACGAAATTTTATGAGACCGTAATATTATTTTTGTGTTATGGTTATGAACAGCTACTTTTCGAAATCTGATTATTTTATCTTTCAGGAACAAAATGAAGAGAAACTGGAAAGTGTTTTAGAAACTAGAAAGGGCAGTTCAGTCACATAAGGGTATTTTACATGATGTTCATTATCTTTAAAAACGAACTTTTTATAGACAAAAGTTAAAATAAGTGATTGAGCTACCTTTCTACTTTTTAAAACAGTCAAGTTTTCTTTCATTTTGCACCTGAAAGTTAAAATAATCAAGAGTTCAAGAGGCGTTTACACTTTAAAGCCACCTTAAACGATTTCCTTGTTAAACGGAAGAATGTTTTTTATGCTATTAAGTGACGATCGAAACAGAAAATATATTTCGTGTTATCCATTTTCGTGTTAAACGGTTTTTCACTGTATATTTTTTTAAAAATTTAAATCCATTATTTTATCCATAATATGGGATTTAAATATCTTATTTATTTTGATATAATAGGCACTTAAAAATAAAGTGAAATTAATGAGACGGGAGCTAAAAGAAACTCGTGAATTGCAATTAACACTGGATATGTATCAAGCAACGTCAGAGGCTTTAAAGACCCATCTTTCTGGAGAAGTTGATTACGCTGGACAGAAGATCGCAGCTTTGGAAAATGACATTAAAAAAGACAGCATGATTGTCATGAGTCAAACAACGGAAATGAAAGAAAGTCAGAGCAACTTCGAGTCTCTCAATGAATTCATGACAGTTGTGCAAGCTGTAAGATTTTTCTTTGTTAACATGTTTTTTTTTTACGAACAGCTGATTCTAGCACTCAAGAGGCCTCTCATTACAGAAAAAAGTCATAAAATTATGACAATCAGACCTTATATCACTGCGTGTACTAAATCTCATTACAACTGCTATTCATATGAGAATATTTGTTATAAAATATTTTATAATCTGCTTTTTGTGACTGTGGCAAGGATATGACATTTTATTGTCATATGACAGTCTTGTTTTCTTTTTGTAATGAATGACGCCACTGATGGTCATTATCTGAGTTTCAGAAGAGCAACACTTAGGTAGAAATTGAAATTTTTAGAGAAATTCACGCAAAAAGCTAGTTTCTAAAACATTTTCAAGTTTCGCTTAATTTTGCTCCTGGAAGACAGAATAACCAGAGTTCGAGAGGCCCAGTTTATACTTCCAAAACAACCTTAAGAAAACCATTGCAAATTTGTCTTATGTTGGCTATTTACCCCGTAGGATATCGAGAATAGTCCTACAGATTCAACGGATGCTGCTGCACTAGAAAATGCAGCCTCCATTTTTAAGGTAATTAATAATTTACAGCCAATGTGTATTTTTCAATAATTTACACTAAATTCTTCTTAAATGCATTGCAGTCACATTTGAACGAGTTTAGTAAGCGTGAAGTAATGTTGGCTAGCTTCATAAATCCACAACTCCAAGCAAATGATAGTCCTGCGTTTTCTTCAATGATACACACTGTCGTACAAGAATGGAACATACTCCACATCAAAGTTCTACAAAAATACCAACTAATTGAGTGGCAATTACTCAACTGTCTCGAGTTCAGTTCAAGAATTCAAAGGTTACGATCAACTCTTGGTGACGTCGACAACGTCTTACAATCTCCATGTTCTACCAACTTCCACGGACTTTTGCTTCAAAATAAAACATTGGAGGTAATTTGTATAATTTAACTAATCTTGATAAATGACAAAGGAGAAAAAATGTTGCTTGTATTTTTCAGGTGCAACAATCACGTTTATTAGATCAGAATCGTATCGTCAGAGACGAAGAACTTATTCTTGGAAATGTCTCGCAAGATGAAAGAGAAAACAAACAGCATGTTGTTATGGCCTTAGAAACTGATTGGAATGCTGCTATCGAGGCTACTAATGCCAAAAAGACTGACGTTGAGATACTGTTACAACAGTGGAGAAACTACAAGCATCTTGCACAGAGGCTCTCGTCATGGCTCGTTGAGAAAGAATGCGAGAGATTGGAATTACAGTTCAAACACGCTCCAATCAAGAAAGTGGAGACTGTACTCCAAAAAGTTGAGGTATGTGTTTTGTTTCGGAACCGTTCATTATCGAAAACCTACATATCAAAGCTAAATGTAATTTTCTTTAGATCCTACTCATATCCATGAAAAACGGTACAGATATGTTAAAAGAACTCCAAACTACGGGACAGAATCTTTTAAGTCATCTTGACGAATCCTCAAAAATCAATGTTGTTAGCGAAGTGTCTCGTCTTCGACAACACATAGGCAATATGGAAGCCGGATTGTCTACATGGCGGTTATTTCTGAGGAAAATGTGGCTGAAATGGAACTACTGTGATAATACCGTTACTGATATTCTAAAGAAATTTAAAAAACTGAGCAATAAATTCACGGCAAAAGTTCCCAATAAATACGACGACTTAGCAAAAGCTTACAAGAACTTCGAGGTATGTAACAGTTTTGCCACCCGTGATGATGTTCTCGTTCAAAACGCATTCATTTGTCTTTGTAAACAGAAATACTGGGAGTCACTGTGCACAATATCTGCTCCAGTGAATTCTGTCTTGGACGAAGAGAAAGAACTACGAGAAATCGTATCTCCCGAAGACATGAGGATATTACATCAACGTGTGCTGCTCGCCAACGAAATGCACGCAGAAATGATCGTCCTTCTAGAATACTACCGTCTACAGCACAAGGAACAGTTACGAAAGTGGAGCCAATTTTATACGTCATGTGAAAGCTTCGATAGTTGGGTAAATGAAATGGAGAAAAAACTTCAGGAAGATGATGGATCGATTGAATTCCTTGCTAAAAATCTTGAGGATGTGTATGCTGTTAATATAAAACAAATGATCGACGAAAAGAACAAACTGAACAACATTGGAAAAGTACTGAAATCCAACAGCAACGAAGAAGAGGCCAGAAAAATCAGTGAAAAAATAAAACTTGTCAATGAAGGATGGCAGAAAGTTAACGACGAATGTTGTCGAAAGTTGAAGAAACTTCAAAACACTATGAAAGATATTGCCGAATTGGACACTAGAATGAAAGAACTCTGTAATTGGCTCAACTTAGTTGAAAGGCATCTGTCAACACCGATTCAATATCAATTCTGCGCCAAAGAAGAAATTCAAAGACTCCTAAATGAACAAGACAGTGTACAGTACGACATTGACCAACATAAGAAGGATGTGGATTCTGTGTTAAGTCTTTGTGCCGTTTTACACAGAGATTGTCAAAGCCGCAAGCTTGTTGTCGAGGCTCAACTCATTGATCAGGCATCACAAAATCTTACTCAAAAATGGCAAAAAATCAACCAGTCTTCTGCCGATCGTCAAATACATATACGCACAACTTGGAATCTTTGGGATCGATTAATTACCGATCTGCGCGATTTTGAAAAATGGATGTGTTCTGCAGAACAACAAACCGAAAGATTTCATGCCAACAACATCAAGTCGTACGAAGCATTAGAAGACGGTGTGTTAGCATTCGAGCGGCTACTCGAAGAGATCCACGAAAGGCGAAAAGCCATCAAAAATATTAATAGACAGTACAATCATCTGGCTCAAGGAAATCTTGTAGACAAGGCCAATACTTTCAAACAGAACACCCATTCTCTCAATAAGAGATATGACGTTCTTTTAAGGCTAGTTCTCGGTACTTTAAAAATATACAAGAGAATCTTTCTGGAATGGACTGAATTCCTCGTCAAAAAGAAGGAAATTCTGAAATGGCTAACAGAAATTAACATTCAGTTGTCGATTATAGAAAGTTCATCAGATGATCCACAGTCCAGATTGTCATTATTACAAACAATAAAAGAGTGCGTCATACTAGATGACCACAAGTGGACTGAGTCTATTGAGCATGGCGAGACCTTGCAGAATATGGTACTCAACACTGAGCTTTGTTTAAATGTGCAGATTGAACTTTGCGAAATTACCAGTGCCAAAAATAACTTGATGACTTGGTTTGAAGCACTGGAAGCTAAGATCGAACAGGACCAAGTTCAGATCGTAACACAATCAAATGATCTTGGTGTTCAGGTTAACACCCTCAATCTTTCTCAGATGTCAGAAATTGACATGGAACAGATGACAGAAGTGCAATCAAATTCAGTGGAAAAGGAGGACGACTCTTTGGAGACCGCAGTACAGGACTTGTCATCTCTCGAGTATGACGAGACCTCGGCAGCTGACGACAACAGTATTACAGTTCCGCTTACAAATATTCAACTTTACATGCGAGATCTAGAAGTAGCTCTACAAGAATGTAGAGAGAGTTTCAAAATTCTGGAAGAATTTCTTCAAAAGACAGTTTTGTATGGAAATTCTCTGGATGATACCATCGAACGACATGTAACTATTGCTCGGTTTCGTGCAAATTGCAACACAATTAATGTTATTATTCTTTACATTTCAAAGGAAAAATCATTTGCGATGAGCCATTCAAACGTAGATCTAGTGCGACACATCAGCGATCTACTTTGTGATGAAACTGAACTACCAAAAGGACCACCTTATTCTGGAGAAGTCGAAGGTAAACGATACGAAACATTGAATAAAATACTAATTACGGCATCAATGTCTCAGTGATTTCAGAAGCAACTTTAAAAGTTGAAATTAAAATTGTGATAGATGAGTTGCCAAGGTTCCATTCTTTGAAAATAAAACTTTCAATGACATTTTAAAAAGTACGAGCACGTACATTTCAAAAATATCTCAAGAAAATTTTCTAGTTTATTCCTTTGCTATTCTAGTTTTTTTTTAATTTTTTCAATTCAAGTTGCTTTTTAAGTGCTCGGAAGACGTTGGTATCCATGTGAAAACTATTCAACAAATGATCATACTTCTCTCTTATATTCAAAGATGTTGTACTGCACTGGGATGAGTTGGAAGTACGTGCAAGAGATAAAGAAAGACAGCTACAGGCAGCCAAGAACTGCTGGCAACAGTTTCAAAAGGACCTTACTAACATCGAAACATGGTTGCTCGTAGCCGAGACCCATCAACAAGATCATGGCGTCATCCCGAAGAACATAGAAGAACTTGAAATTATGATTAAGATCCACAGAGTATGTTCTCGACCGCTTAGAAATATCTCAAGCATTTTTAATCGAATTCTGCCGTATCGTTTTAGCAATTCCTTTTGGAACTGGACAGTCGCAAGGCTGTGATGATGTCCTTAAACCTTTGCGCACAAAACATCCTCAAACAATTTGAAAATAAGTCTGAGGCAAAACAATTGCGAGAAAGAATTAAAGTAAATAAACTTTCTTTCGCATCGTTTTTGTTATTCAAAAGAAAAACGATTCTAAATAAACATTTTTTTCCCATTTAAAGATTCTTAACAGACGTTGGGAAAAATTATGCAAATATGCAACCGAAAGACAAAAGAAGTTACAAGCAGCACTTTTGAACTGCCGAGAATTTCACTCGACCATTGATGAACTTCTTAAATGGCTGTGTGCTGCAGAACGGCAAGTACGGCAAGCCGAACCCGTCGACATCGGAGCTAGTCTTTCGGACATCCGAAAAAAACGAGACAAGTTTATGGTAAGTACAAATTTGATCTTTGTCTCTCGTCACCAATCCTAAAAACGGAATCTATTTTCAGGAGTTGAAAGCCAATCTTGGCCAGTGTGAACCGAGGATCGTATCTCTACAAGAACTGGCCGATCAACTGCTTCTGAATGCATCTTCTTCACAAGGAATTGAAGTACGAGAAAATATATCCGTCTTAGTCATTCGAATCGATACATTACAGAGACTTTGCGGTATTTACGTCGAAAAACTTGATCAGATTCTCCAGTCGGATGATGAAGACGTTGTAAGTTGCACGCTATTCAGTCTCATCGACGTAATCTGTTCCGTTTATTCTTGATCGTGAATATTTTTCTTTCTTAATTTCAGTCTCAAAGATTGGATCTAATTCGTTCAGAATGCGAGACTTGCATTTCTGGATCGCTCTTGACTTTATCGACACAGGTACAGATCCAGTATTTTCATACGAATCCTTAAACCAACACGATGAATAGTTTTTTTTTAAAAAAGTTGTTTGACTGGCATGCTGATTGTTGAATGCTTTGCACTTTGAAATGTTTATTTTCTTCTTGTTTTGCTTGCCTCTTTTATTTTAGTATCTGGATTTTGAAACTCCAGTAGAGTCCACGACCGAAGATATTGAATTGCACCACCGAGAAATGTAAATATCACTTTTGGTCTTGTATTAAATTTTACAATTTTAAAAAGCACTTTTAAATTTACACCATTTTCAGTGTTTCGTATTTCGTATAACAGACGCCGTATCATTTTTTCTAATCTTTATTACTGTTTTTTGTTGTTGTTTTTATAGATACGATGACGAAAACAGCGAACCAGATGACGACGACGAAGAAGACGATCGAAACTCATCTCGAACTCCTCCCACCTCTACTCTTGGTCGCTGTGGCCATTTCTTGCGCCGTGTCATGAGAGCCTCTTTACCCATTCAGGCCCTCATGTTACTACTTTTGGGAATCGCAAGCCTGATACCACTTTACGAAGAGGACTATCAATGCGCCCTTAGTAATAATTTCGCTCGTTCGCTCGATCCGATGTTACAGTATCGTTCTGGACCGCCTCCCATATGAGAAATCTTGCTTTTTTTTAAAAAAAAACATCCCTTTCAGTATAGTTATATCTGAAGGGGTCATTTTTTGTGTTTTCTGTAGATAAGTCAATTGTGTTTTAAAAATGTCAATACGATTTCGACGTTTTAATTGTGTATTATAAAAGATTTTTTCTATTAATTAAGTCGATATTAGGCAAATCTTTCCAATTTTGAACCCTGAAATCTGTCCTTTAAGTGCCTCAAATGTAAAAGAAACTCATTAGAATAAATCATTTTGTTAAATAAAACGAACAAAACCAACAATTTATCAAACAAAAAAACGAATGACATCCTTTCATAAAACTGATAATATAAAAAACAGAAATGCGGTTACGTAAGCATAAGTACATTACTTATACAGTCGCATCTCTTTTAACGATACTGATGCGTTAGTGAACATCGATATCGTGTGTGTCTCTATTATGTTATAGTGAGGTAACGTTAAACAAGATATGACAACATAAAAATTGTGTGTGACGTCATAAGTTCGTTTGCGGAAGCCTAATTAAGCACAGGCAGTTAGAAATAGGTCAAAACTCCAGTTGGCTCCGCCCTTGTTATGACGACCGGCAACTTCTAATTGGCTAGTTATGTAGTCTGACGTTGAAAAGGGCGGAGCATGTGACGTCAGACTTCATAACCAGCCAATTAGAAGTTGCCGGTCGTCATAACAAGGGCGGAGCCAACTGGAGTTTTGGCCTATTTCTAACTGCCTGTAATTAAGCGGCCTCTGCAAATGCATCTGCAGATTATTGGCACAAGACGCAATGAAAGTACAATAAAACTTACCAAAATCACATAAAACCACGTTTTACAGCTAATTAACATACTTAACTAACTAAGCTAATTATAAAATAGTAAATAAAATTCCGCGAAACTCAATAAACGCAGTGAAAACGTAACAAACCTAATAAAAACGACCCAAATCACGCGCACAAAAAAACTACATCAGCTGACAAGAATAGCGTGATCACTTATCAGATAGTAAATGGTATTAGCAATAAGTATAAACGACAAAATTTGAATTACAAAGGTGGCATTTAAAAGCAAATAGCCATGAACTAGTGAAGTGACCTAACATGGCGTATTATCACTTACAAAACATTGCTCAAATACGCCATATTACGACACCTATTCATTTTTTTTAAGTTTCAGAATACTGACGTCATGTTTTTATTGGTATGTCTTAAGGTATTTCTTACTGTGTACAGTGTTGCCGAGCATTCTAATTTAGAATTCTAATAAATTAAATAACCATCGGACATGAACATGAACGCGAACTAACATGGCGTCTTTTCAATTACATAACAATGTTTAAATACGCCATATTACGACACCTATTCATTTTTCAAGAATCAGAACACTGACGTGTTTTCTTCACATTGGTATTTTTAAAGTTGTACAGTGTTGCCAAGAATTCTGATTTATAATTTTAATAAAAAATTAAGATGCTGATTTTCAAACGCTGATTATTCTGTCCTTCAGTAGAAAAATAAAAAAAAAACTTGACAGTGTTTTAAAAACTAGAAGAGTGGCTCAAGGCATTGTTTTTCAAGTTGATATCTTTCAAAATAAACTTTTTAAAGACAAAAACTAAATATTGTGTGCTTAAAGTTGAGTCATTTTCAAACTAAAATAAAAAGCTCATTTTGAATGATAACATGAAAATACCTTAACTACCCTTCTAGTTTCTAAAACATATTCAAGTTTTTCTTCAATTTGCGCATCTGAAAGATAGAGTAATCAAAAGGAGTTTACACTTTTAAACCACCCTATATAATCTTTTGACTTTTTTAATTTTAACGATTCCAAATATAAATAATTTTACTTGAAATGATTTGATTTTCACAGCTATGACAGAGAGCTCAACAGATCTAAAGGGCCTCTTTCATTATCTAAATGAAGGGCCAATATATATATATATTTATATAGCTAACAATTTGATTAAAATTTAATAACATATGCAAATGACTATGGAAGACATAGTATTGTACGATCAGCTTTTAAATAATGATTACTTGCCGATATTTGGAAGCCTATAATTAAACTGAATAACTTATCTGAAGTTACAGAATAAAACACAAACAATTAATTAATTAAACACCTGCCTCCATACCTTTTAAACCGTTATTGTCGATTAAGGTGACAACCTCTCGTAAACCCAACCGTCATCTCCGACAGTGGCGTACTCGTCATCCAATTCTTCTTCGGGTTCCGATCTTCTGAAACGAATCCTATCATGTAGACGGTTACTCTGACCCTGAAAGAATTCTACTGACTTCGGAACCAATCTAAAACCACCCCTGAAAAGAAATAAAATATCTTCATTAATATTCATTAAAATATTTGGATTTATTTTGAAATAAATACCAATTTTCTGGTCTTGGAATTGGAATTGTTTCATCGCAGTATTCGACCGACATTGCTTCATATTTTTTCAAAAGTTCCTTTTTTTAAAAATCAAAATAAGAACAGAAAATTTTACGAATAAAATAATGGTGATTCGATTCAAATAAAAACAAACCTCTCGTTTAACGACCGAACTCTGTTTGCTAATATAAGCAGAAATCTGACTAGGACGTGGTCTCGAGTGAAAATATTTTTCCGATTCTTCGACCGATAGTTTCTCGACCGATCCTTCGACTCGCACCTGATATTATTTCGAACATACATTCAGATAAAATCATAAATCTATGAAAGTAGAATGACTTTATAACCTGTCTGTCCAAAGGATCCCAATAAAATAAAATACTCGCATTTGGATTCTCAGTCTACAATATAAAAATAAGAAAGTTTCAAAAATTGGCGTCCCGTAACATTTTAAAATAACATAAACTTGAGTAACTTTCCATTATTCTGCAAAATTTTCTAATACAAAATTACAACATTTAACTAATTAGGTTCATATAATTACCAATTCCTTTCCTTTTCGACTAGTATAATTCGTAAAAAACTGAAATCCTTCTTTACCAAACCCTTTCATCAAAACCATACGAGAAGAAGGAAACCCCGATCTTAAAAAACAAAAAGAAGATTGCAATATTGGGATTATAATTAATTCATTTATAAAAGTTAAACTGAAAGGTTCTAAATACTTAGTAGCCGTAGACAAACACATTGCATTCGGCTGCAAAATTCCAGGAGTCACTTTGGCTTCCTCGAACCATTTCGTGAAAAGTTCAATTGGTTCCTTCATTTCGAGATGATGTTCACAAATTCTGTCTTTCGGCGAACGATACGGCTTTCGTAAATCTATGAGAAAATTAAGCAAAAAAATAACATATGTTACATTTCCAACAAGTAAAATACATTTTTATGACAATATTAATACATGTATGTATTTAATACATAAATGTATTTAATACATAAATGTATTTAATACATAATATATTTATTACCTTTGATATCCATTTACTAATAAAAAAATATTTAAAAAAAACTTACAGGAGAAGGTTGACAGAGAAACGAATGTCTGTTTTGCAACCTGCAAGTGAAAAATCAATGAAATTGAATAGAAAACAGGCATGAAGCAATTTTCCACTGAATAAGATATTAAACTGTAGGAAATGAAAATAAAAGGTGCCGCCATCTGACGTCACAAATAAGAATTAAATAACATGAGGACAATTTCGTAACAAAAGAGATGCTCAACCTCTTAAGACAAGTGGGCCACCTCCAATTCAACCATCTTCAGACTTGTTTTTAAACAAGTAAATTATGATTATTTGCTACAATTAATATTTTTTTAAGAAAATGTTTAGTTAGAAAATGTTATCAGTTTAGCAAAATTTAATTTTTTTATTTTGTCAGTGGGCCATTATTAAGAAAAGGAAATTATCTTGTAATAAAAACCAAATTATGAAATGTATAAGATGATATAAACTGAAATCTTAAATACTGTATATTGGGGTCTGATCATATTATGATACAATAAGTGTATCAAAGTACCTTATTATAAAATACTTGAGAATTGAAATATTTTTTTGAATTCATTTTAAATATTTAATTCAATTAAAAATATATTTATTAATGCTACCAGAGTACTCAGAATTATCACACCGGTCACTTAAATTGAAGAGCAGCCAGAGGCTTTTGATAGGAAGTTTCATGTGAAAGTTTATAGCACTAGCTTTGACTTAAAAATCACTTCATGATTTTTCTTCTAGAACTCTATAGTCATCATGGACACTTTTCATGATCGAGTGATCAGAGAATTTCGTACATAATGATATGGTGGTTCAATACAAATTTGTGGACAACCAAACCTATACATTATACGAAAATTACTTGTGATGATACATTCCTAATATATAACATTTATGTAATTAAAAATTAAAAAGCGTACAACTTGTTTTCAGAAATTGTGCACTTTAAGCACATAAAAAATAAATGCTTGAATATGGTATAAATCTGTTTTATGCTAAACAAAAATATACATTATACAAAAAAAGCACAACTAATTAAATGCCTGGAGCAAATAATAGCCAGTCATTATAAGCAATAACATAAAAAGCATAATCTAAGTAATTTAATTTTAATTTGTCAAAAAAACCACAGGATTTTTAAAATTAAATTTATTTATTTTAAAAAACAAGGAGAATTGTGGAAATTTGCAAAAATTATGCAATTTGTGCATTTTGTGTATTTTTTGCACATTAGGCAGTTATATGGTATTAATGTGTACCCAGAAGAGGTTGGAACAGTTATAAATACTCATAAGATACAAGTATTTCCGTGAATTTTATGAATTTTTTTTTTACCTTCCTGATAAACAGAATGAAACTAATTCTGTTTATTGTTTATCACATCATCATCATCATCGTCATTTCCTGTACCTTATCCCACAAGCAGCAGGGTCGGCCTTGCTGGTTCTAACTCTCCACTCGTTCCGATTTTGCACCAAGCCCCCAGTGACCCCACATGCCACCATATCCCGTTTTACTACCACGTCCCAGGTTTGCTTGGGTCTTCCTCTACCCCGTTTTATTCCCAGGTCTAAGTTCATTGCCTGCCTCAGCTGCCCATCTTCTCTGCTCCTGAGGACATGCCCAAACCACCGCAGCCTATTTTCCTGCATCTTTTCTACTATATTTGTTACCCCTACACTACCCCTAATAAAATCATTTCTGATCCTATCCCTTCTGCTCACCCGACTCATAAACCTTAGCATTCTCATCTCAGCTACCTGCATTCTATCCTCATGCATCTTCTTGATTGCCCAACATTCTGACCCATACAATATTATATTATTATTATATATATTTATCACATCTGAAAACAAATTATTTTTTTCCATTATGCAAATACATTCACAAATCTCTATGCAAATAAGGCAACAGTTTATTGGTTCATTATGAACTGTAGACAAAACTTTTGAAATAACTCACAAAATTATGCTACAAAATGGGCATCTGACATCTTTCAAGAATTCTGTAAAATAAAACCAAAAAATATAATATGAGAGTTGAAAAAATGATAATTAAAAAAAAAATATGATCTCATTTCTAATTCCCTCATGAATTAATTAATTAACCACCATGTCAACGACTTTTAATAATAATATGATAACTTTGAATAATAATGGTCGTACCCATGAAATCCTTTCGCGCCAGAATAGAACAGTTTCTACATTTTTCGTACACTGGCAAAGTGCATATGCTCAGACTTAGGAAGCAACGACCTGAGATAAATTTTCAGATATTTTAAAAATAAATATCTAAACGAGAAAACATTTCAGCCACGTTCAATGACACTTACCAAAAATATGTCCATTTGAACATTTTCCATAATGTAGATTCTCAAAATGAATCAGTGATTTATAAATTAAAGAAAATCAAATTATAACGTTACATTCACACCTTCATTATAAATTATGATACAATTTACAATGTAATCGTAATTATATGAGTATTATTTTAAAAAAAAACATTATTATACTGTATGATTCAAACATTTCTAATAGATGCTCCTAGTAACTACGTTATTTTACTAATGATAATAAGAATACGGCCAAAACTTTTTATGCGAATATTAAAATTAATAAAATTTATACTTCCATAAATTACAGTGAGCGCATAATAAGTACAGCTTACTGTAGGAACATGTATAAAAATGTGTAGTCATTTTAATT
This sequence comes from Brachycybe producta, assembly GCA_036925085.1. NCBI lineage: Eukaryota > Metazoa > Arthropoda > Diplopoda > Playtdesmida > Andrognathidae > Brachycybe > Brachycybe producta. The sequence goes on along the minus strand of JAUPFP010000002.1, from coordinate 9,952,681 downwards.
AAAATATTTTCCGAGAACTTGGAAGGGAAAAGCTTCCAATGGTACGATTCAACTCTAGGCATCGAATTTCTTTTTGTAAGGATATTTGATTTGCATAAACCGCATTCCTCAGATTCGGTTTTTAAAGTTTTGCCTGTAAAATTGAATTTCATTCGTTCCAATATCTTTGTAAGAAAACTTTTGTCATCGTCGTCAAGTAATTGCCGCCTCTCGAATAACCAAAGTGAAACTGTTTTAAGCGTCGATTCGATATATTTAACGGGTAACGGTTTAAAATCTTTGTATTCGTTGATTTTTCTCAAAATAGACAAAAAGTGTCGTTCCATTAAAAGAGCTTCAACATTCTGCATTCCGAGTTTCTACGAGCATAATTAGAACAAAACAAACATAAACAATACTTTTTTCTCATTAATTTTGACTCCGAAAAAATAATTTTACATTTTTAAGATTTTCCTCGCCCTTTTCTGAAAATATCGCCAATCTAAAAAGCCATCTAAATTCATACAAAACAACATGAAAAAAAAAAAAAGTTTTGTTGTCTTCAGCCGTTTCGTTTACCGTAATAACTGTAATTTGCAGGTAGACAACTGTCGCTGATGTTCATATGAAAGTTCCATTAAAACGGCCAAAGGATCCGGATATTTTCCATTTCGAAACCAACAGTAGTGAACCGAATGCAAAACATCAGCAAAAGAACAAATTTTTGATTCTGGATGATCCATTTGCTGAAGAACAGATGTCAAAACAACATCTTCTAAGTTCTCCGAAATGGCAATTAAAAGCTAAATAGAAAAAACATAACTAAATTTTCCTTATGTTTGCAGAACCAAACAATTATACAAAGATTAATTGCATATTCACTTTATATGGTTCTCGGATTACGAGGTGGTCGTGCCAACAACTAATCCTAAATACGAAAACAATTTAAAAAATTTCATGAACAAGCTGATTATTATGCATTTCAGAAGAACAACACTAAGAAAAACTGAAAGCGTGTTAGAAATTAGAAGGGTAACTGAATCACTTTAATAATAATTTCATGTTGATGACTTTCAAAATAAATTTTTTTATTGACAAAAAACGTTTCAAACCTACTTTAAAATACACATATGTAATTGAGGTACCCTTCTAGTGTCTAAAATACTGTCTGGTTTCCTTTAATTTTGTTCCGAAAAGGCAGAATTAACCGAGTTGGAGGGACTAAAACTAGCTTAATCTGCTTTCTTTGAGATTAAATCCTCCAATAAAATAATTTCTAGTTTTAAAATATATTTGCGAGAAGGATTTTTCGATTAATAAATGTTAATTTTTGTTTTATGATTTTTCTTTTAGTTCACTTTAGCAAGAAAAAAATCAATTTTTTTTGTAGAGTTCTTAAAGTTCTACTCAGACGGTTTTTTTTAGCAAAGTTTCATAGTTTTATACATTTAAATAGTCATGCTAATGTTTAGCATACTCCAGCTTTTTTTTAGAAAGCATTCTATGAATTTTTAAGAAAATAATGTAATTTCTTAGCAGACTTTCTTTTAGCTGAGATATGCAGAAATACAGTAGAATAATGAAAATCTTCTAAGATTTGAGCAGATTTCTGAAGATGTAAATTAATTCTAATTTAAACTCAATTACCCTTCCAGTAACGAGAATAGAAATCGATTTGACGACGAAACCATTCCAAACAAATTTGAATAACTGTTTTTACGATCACTCATTATCGTCTTCATCGTTAGATTTAAACCTAAATTATTAAAATAATCAGAAACCCCCCCCAGAAAAATTTAAACACCATTTCAATTGAAAGTTTCTCTATTTTATATAGATAACAAAAGGGAAAGACCTTCACTTCTTAATTTGTCAAGTGTGATTCTAATAACGACTCCATCGGCAGAAGCAGCGAGAAACTCTCCATCTCTGCTCGGAAACAATCCTTAAAAAAGAATCAATTAAAAGTAATAAAAATTGATTACTTCTTATTTCCAATTCTTAAGATTTTCACCAATGAGAGGCTGATTGTAATTTCCCATCTTATAAACCATTTCTTTAACACAAGTTCTCGTTATTTTCCAGACAACAACATAATTATTTTTACTTGCAACAATTCCGAATAAATCATCCATAATCTAAAAAAGAATGATTGGAATCATTTTTTGCATAATTTGTTCAATTGAATCTTCAATAAAAAAATTTAAAAATACCTTCATGTGGCTTATTAGGTTTACTTGCATTTTATCATCATCTTTCCATAATGGGAAAGCCTCACTTGCATTGAGAAATTCTTTGTCATTAATCGATACGTCAAAAGCTTGAATTTTCCCGGTTAAACCTCCGATGACCAACAAACCTTTGCAATCATAAAATCAGACTTTAAGTATCTTGACAATTCAAACTTAGAAAATTCATTGCACGTGAACTGGACTAGCGGGAATGAAAATGTTGGGTGCAAAACATTCCCAGTATAGCCTTTAAGACAAGCATGTCTTCATTTCCCGTGTAAAATATGCGCCTCAAATGTTAGGCCAATTCAGAGTGGCCGTGGTTGAGCTCTTTCTACAGATGTTCATGACAATTTATTACAAGTCAACCGGAAGAACGGGAATCGAAATTTTGGGCACAATACATTCCTAGTGAAGCTTCATCTCTAATGAACTGTTTAGTTTTTTTTTTAGATATTTTTGAACAGCTGTATTTAAAGGAACAGGGCGGGAGGGGCGGCTGCCATAAGCCCGTACAAAAGTGCAGTTGTCTAGGCTCCGCATAAGTCTAAATAATTCTCTACTAGTAGTTGCTTCCGAAAAAGCAACTAACATCGGTGACTTTTGAACTATTTGATTTGTCAAATAGCACTATAATACCTGAATCTGAATTCAACTGAATCCAACACATAGATTTGATCGTTCCAACCAAACCATCGAAAACTCTCAAGATCGTAAAATCATCATTCGATGTCGTGCAATTCGAAACCGATCGTATCTTCCACATTACAACACTTCCATCTTTCATTCCGACAACTAAGATACAAAACCGCTCGGAATCCGTTGTTCTACTCTTCATCATGTGGCTCCAAACCATATCTGAATTCATAAAAAAAGTAACTAAAATGCTCCATTCAAATCTCTCGGTCCAATTCATCAAAACTTTACACGTGGCTGCAGTTGCGTAACACTTTTCCTTAAATTCTCCGAGTTTCTCGCTTTTGTATACTGACTTAACCTCGCCTTTCAGCCATGTCCTCTCGTAATTGTTCGATTTTAAATGTTCATAATACAACTTAGATATTTCGGCAATGTTGGTCCATTTCTCGGTTCTGGATATGTACAATACGAGCCGATGATCGGACGTTAATGCGGCCAAAACGCACCTTTAAACAAAATCACAATTAGAGACAGTAATATTATGAAGTTTTCTTAGCCATTACTAACGTTTCTTTGGGTCCAAGTCCGATCGGAGACCATTCGGATTGCCGAAATCCCTTGTAAGACTGAGAACAACTCACTGCGGGACTTAGAGTTCGGTCTAACATCAGTTCGAACACCTCCTCTGTAAAAGCTTCAGTTTTAGCCATTATTGCTTTAAAAGCTTTTAAGAAGCAATTGTAAATGTAAACGGAATTTCAAGTTGATATCTTTGAAAATTAACATTTTTTATTACAGTAAAAACTGCGCTTAAATATTTTTTAAAAAAATATATATTATAAATTTTAAGTTGTGTTTTAATTTTTTAAACATGAAAAAATATTTTGACGACGTTATTTTTAACAATAAATTTTATTAGAGCTTAAAAACGTTCAAAAATCATTCAAATTTCGATTTTTTTTCTTTAAAACTTGTGTTAAAAATTTTATTTTTAAAAATATTGTTATGAAACAACTTTATTTTTGTGTTTAATTAATCTAGTACATAATCCATTTTCAAATTATTCTTAAATTTCTGCGTCTATATTTTGATCGCAGTTTTTTATGAAAGTGACGTTTTTCATTTTTTGATTAATTAAGAAGAGAAAAACAACACTCTTCAAACTAACATAACTATAACTATAAATACCATTCAGTGATTCAGTTACTTTTCTATTTTTCTAACAAACATTTAATTTTTTTAAAAAGTTTCCAAGAAAAAAGCTGAGTGTAAATCGTTTCAATTAAAAGCCGCTAGCCTCGAAGTTATTAAATATAGGTTGAGCCAAAAGCCAGTAAAAAAAAGGCAAAAGAGTTGTACGAGCTCACACATAGAGGCTATAGGCGGATACTAATCAAAAGAATTTCCAGCTGAGAAAAAGAATTCCTAAATCAACTGACCTCTCGACGCCTCGATACTCAATTGTGTTCGATTGAAATCGAAATCGAACTCATTCGGCTGTTCGGATGCGGCTAGAAAGTGCCTATGAATTGATATAGGAAAACTAGCATCAACTGAGAACGTGTGAATGGAGGGTTCCTATAAAAAATGAAAGCAGTTTTAATAAGAATACTTCAATAAGTATTGTAAATAACAACGTCAGAATACCATTAGATACAACCCTTCATCTGTACAAAATGCGATTACGTTGCATTCCGACCAAGAAATCGAACACAACCTCGCACATACATTACCATTGAATGTCATATACTGAACAACACTCGGTAAACTCATGTTTAAATTAGAATTTAACGAAAAAACAAAAGAAATCGCAACAAAAACCGCATTATTCTATGAAACATGACTAAATAGCAGACGACAAAAACTATACAGGACGGTAGTGCTGCCATCTGTTTGCTAAAAAAAAAATAAACAAATAGCTATTAGTGACGTCACTACATAATACATATCTCTCGCTTCGCAGCATCTTTCTATCGTCAGCATCTTTAATCGCGAAATTTCTTTAAATTTTACGCGTTTAAACAGAAAAGTATTTAGTTAATCAAGTTGTGAACATGAATAAGTGTAAGTTAATTTATTTTATAACAAAAAAGAGGCCGCAACTGACTTAAAACATAATTATTTTTTCAATCTGAAAGATGTATCTTTACTGTTACCATGGTAGATTTAGTGAGTCATTTTGCCGCCCAAATAGTTCATCTTTTTTGCATTGACCCTTAGAAAGAGGAAGTTATTTTTCATTTGATTGGTTGAAAAATAGCGGCGTCCTATACCATTTAATCTATAGCGGTACATACCAACCTTGGTTACATAATATAACGATTTTTATGCCTGATTTTGACTGCATATGGGTGTACTGATATGGCGGTTTGTATATCTGCAATTACGTGCTTAAGACGCCATATTATGGCACCTCTAATTTAATTCTTCATGTTACAACTGGCTTCAAATATCGATATAGCGAATTGTATACGTTTGCCTGTCCTATTGCAAGCTTTGAAGATGGAGGAGGCGGCGGCGGAAATGAGACAATTAGAACCAATACAAACGTAGTTTTTTCCTCTCTTTAAGTTATTAGCGTTATGCTGTTTACACAAGCGGAACGACACAAGGGGGTGAATCTAGCAAAACAGTCTGCTATACGTACTTTCAGCTTGTGAATCTTGGAGTAGGTGACTCTTTGTGAATCTCGTAAATGATTTACTTCTATGTAATCCTCCGTGTTATTAGCTAGATTTGCAAAGGAGATGACATAACATAAAAAATCATGTACGAAATTCACAGTTTCAATAAAATTTACTTGTTATTCACTAAGATTCACTACAGATTCACTGATTCACAACAAAGCGTACGAGATTCACCCACCAATGACGTCCCCCTTGCTCAATTGCGTTATGCCGTTTACGTAATGATTCTAAACACGCATCAGATAACCGAAAATCAATAAAATTAGGGTGAGAAATTGAAGAATCACATCACACCCTGAATAAAATCCCACTGAAATTCACTTTGTTAGGTATATCGCTTGATATGTATATCTTTGAGCTCAAAAAGAACACAGAAGATTTTATTTCTATTTTCTGCTCGTTTTCAGCGTGTGTAATTCTACCTTTAACATTATAAGCGAACGATTTTTTTTTCTTAACAAAAATCACAGAAAACGATGCAGAAAAATTAAAAATATAGCTAAACAATGATAATTTTCATCGGTAGATGGCAGACATGTATCAAAGAGATGCTCTTTTTTTTCTGCTAATCTGATCTGAAAAAAAAAACGCACACGCATACAAGCATCTCTCTGTCTCTCTGTCTCTCTCTTCTCGGCGCGTTTTTGAGGTTTGTGTTTTGTCGCCGGTATTGAAGCCGACGAAGAAGCTGAGGGAAGTAAGGCAAAAGCATCGTTCGGCTTTTTTTTTGGTGTGTGCGTGTGTTGTAACTGAGGGGTTTATATGTACGATCTGACAGCAGCCGTAAAAGAGAGAAGATCAGAAAGAGGAGAGAAGAGAGAGAAAAAAGCGCGAACGCCGAGATAAGATAAATTAAGAGTGACGTTTTTTTTTTTTTTTGGAGTGAAACACGCTGGCGCGCGCGGGCGCAAAATGAAGAAAAACGCGCGTGAATGAAGAAAGACGTCGGCGGCGATTACGGCGGTGAATGTCCGAGAAACAAAAAAATTACTCGTTTATCCGAACCATTTTTTTGTTGTTGTTAATCGGAGTTTATTTTAAACGTTTATAGCAAAAAAGGAAGAAGATGAAAATGAAAAATATTATGTTTTTCTAATATTTGGACGTAATTAATTAAATAACACAAAAAATAAGCAGAAAAAAGGACCTTTTCTGTGTGAAAAAAAAAAAAAAAAAATAATAATCTAAAATTGTGAAATTTTTTTCGGTTCGGTTTTTTTAAAAAAAATATATTTCTCGTTATTGTTTTTTTTGTTTTGTTTTATTTTCAGCAGTGAGTGGTAAAGGTACCACCAATGTGGTGTTGTAATTGTAGAGAATGTGATGAGAACTATGCTGTACAAAAGTAGTGAAGATGCGTTGGATTTATTTGGGATTATTTCTGTGTTATTATGAGGCCCTTTGCGTGGGACTAAAACAGAATCAGAACCACCGAAGAAAAAGAGGTTCGGAAATTTTTATTAATCATTTTTTTTTTATCCTTTCTTATCTGTCTTATAATTTAATCAAAAGTGAACCAAAAAAATCGTAATTATTGTTAATTATTCTTTCTTTTTTAATGTGTTTTTAGATTCATTTTCATTTTTTCTAGCTTATCTTTTAGCATCGTTCTGACTTTGAACGATTTTCTTATCTCTTTTTCTCAACCTGTTTATATCATAAATAATTCGAAATTCACACAAGAAAACAAGATAATAGAAAAAACCATGTCTAGAAGCCAATAATTAACTGTATTATCTATAAATTAGATAATTCTAGTTTTTTTTAACCATAAATAATACATTTGATCTGATCTGATCTAAACATGACGAAAACGCTTCAAATTAATAAATTACGGTTTGTATATAATAGATTTATCTGTTAATTTTTTTTTTATAATTTTGTCTTGAAATAAGTGAATAATTCAATCTGATTCAAGCGAATGTGATGAAAATAACTAAACCGGATCTTTTACAATGTAATATTGAACCAGATTATTCTTAAACTGTATATATCTCGATCTGTAAATGTCAATAGGTCGATCTGTTATACAGGTAAGTGGACGAAACAGTTCGAAATTAATATATTCCGGGTTTGTATACAGGATTACCTCGATCTGATTCAAAATCATGTGACAAAAATAGGTAAAAACCGATCTTTACAATGTAAAATACTAATACTGAACCAGATTATCTGTAAACTGAATAACTCAGTCTATTCTGGAAAACACTAATGGAACGTCGCGAAATTTATAAATTCCGGGTTTGTATAATGGATTATTTTGTAATCTATGCATGAAATACGTGAATAACTCGATCTGATATGAAAGAATTTGATGAAAATATGTAAAACTAGCCTTTGAAGTGTGATACTGAACCAGATTATTTATGAATTCGACACTTTTTTTTGTTTAAACCTCAAATAACTCAATCTATTCCATAGAAAAGTGCTGAAATATGTTCAGAATTAATACAATGTATTAATAAAACCCGAATAATCAGTTCATTTTTAGATGTTCGAATCTTGAAATACGCAAATAGCTCAATCTGTTTGACAGAAAAAACTAAACCAGATTATCTATAAATTTATAAATTTAATCCGATGTACAAAAAGGTACGCGAAAACTGGTTAAACTAGTTAGATGGTGGTAGACAAGCTGATTATAAACCGGATAATCTGGTCTTGAAAAAAACATGAATTACTGAATCAATGGGTTCTGTTTTAAGTTACTGATTTTAATTTCTTAAGAGGGTTTTATGAACAGTTGATTTTCAAACTCTTTGATTATTTTGTCTTTCAGAAGAGCAAAATTAAGAGAAACTAGAAGTGTAGCTGAGGTTATATTCCGGTAGATATTTTTTTCAAAATAAACCTTTTTATAGATACAAAAATTTAAAAAAATACCTGCTGCTCAAAGTTGGATTATTTATGAAACTCACATAAAATGCTTATTTTGAAAGATATCAACATAAAAATACCCTTGAGTGATTTATTTACCTTTCTAGTTTCTACAAAACATTCAAGTTTATCTTCGTTTTTGCACCTGAAATACAATAATAAGAGTCTGAGGGGAACTTGACACTTTAAAAAAACCATCTTAAGAAAGAAAAACATTTGAACAACTAAATAAGAGGTTTGAGGATAAGGAAAACGTATTTTCAAAAGACACCTTTTTTCGTCGATTTCATCCTCTTTATAGATTGGAATATGTTGGGTTAAAGAAAGGAAAGTAAAGGGTTAAGGGTAAAAGGGAGGAGGAGGGGGATAGGGTTTGAAATCTCTCAAAACAGAATCCTAAATGAAATGCAATGTTGACATCCAAATAATCAATATGATATAGCCGAAATTTTAAAAGAAAATTCTTGTATTTTTGTTTTGTTTGGTTAGTGGGGTTATTTTGTAAGGGATGAGAAGATGGGAGAGGGTTTAAAGGGGGTCTTGAGGGAGTGGACAATATGTGACCAATAATGTGAAATGGATAGACAGAATGAGAAAGAAGTACTTTAAAGATTGGATGGAAAAATGAACGGACAAACTCTGGAACGATATTTGTCCAATCTGCGGGAGATTTCTTATTTCTCTTTTTTCTGTATAAAAAAAATAGAGAGAGAGAGAGTGGCTTAGTGACCAATACTTCAAACTGACCATAAGTGCTGTCCGAAATAACCGTCATCATTTCATTCCAATACGACTGAAAGAAACAAAAAAATAGGCTTTTTTTAAACCTCCTCAAAAAAAAAGAACAATGAGTGGACACAAAAATATACTTATTACAAAAAAAAAACAGGAAGAAAAGAAAAATAAACATAAATCTAAACTTATGCCGAGGTTGTGGTCATTCGAGAGTAGGATTTCTTTTTAGTTGGACACACATTTATAACATTAAAGGACCAAATCATTCGAAGCTGAAGTAGATTTTCAGTTTTCTGATGTGTTTTTTGTGTTTTTTTTTTGCTCAACAACAACAAAAAAATAACCAAATATCAAATCCTGAAAATGCCTCAAGAGGGATCAACTGGTCTCAGTAGTCTCAAAATTCAAGAATTTTTAAAATTTTGAAAGAAAAAAAAATAAGGAAAAAGATCAAGTCGAAAAATAAACCAAAATTCGAAATGTTATATAAATGCCCTGAAAATGCCTCAGAAAGACGCAACTAACTGCTCCCCAAAAGCTTCAGAATGTACACAAATTTACTAATTTTTAAATTAAAAAATAGTAAGAATTAATCTAAAAATGGACGAAATTAAAAAAAATGTTTAAATGTCCTGAAAATAAATCAGGACACAAAAATGCAAGAGAGTAAAATTATTTAAAAAAAGAAATGGAGAAAAAAGTCAAAAAATGGGCAAAATTCGAAAAGTGGTTAAATGCCTCAGGAATTACTTTTAAATAATAAGAAAATTCAAGAATATTTAAAATTTTCAATTTTAAAAATTGCCTAAATAAGTAAATGCCCTGAAAAGGGGGGCTCAGGAGACTTCAATTGGCCCCCGGGAAGTCCCAAAAAAGCTTCAAAATATAAAAAAATTCAAGAATTTTTAAAATTTAAAAAAATGGGAACAAATATTCTAAAAATGGACAACATATTTTAAGTGCTTGAATCTCCTGAAAAGGACACAACAACCCCCCCCCCCCCCCCGAAAAAAAAGCTTAAAAGTTAATATTTTTTTAGAAAATTAAAAAATATTAACAGACACGCAGATGGAGAATTAGTGACGTCATTGACGAAAATAATCCTCATGAGAGCCAAATTAACATGTAACTGGACATCACATACAAATGTCTTATGAGCATGCATGCAAATTTAATTATTATTGATATGACTACAGGGCTCCCCTTCCAATTTCGCCACTTTTTCCTCCAACACTTCTCATTAAACAGATCTTCTCTCCCCTCTCTTCCTCTCTTTTAATCTCCCCCTTTAGCATCCCACATATTCACCTTTCCTTGTCCCCTTTTTCTCCCCCTTCCCATCTTCCATCTGCCCAAATGAACAATTTTTATAAGCTTTTCTCTATACAATCATATATCATATGATATCGACCAATTGCTACTACTAGACTATTACTACCATTACTACTACAACTACTACAGCAACCAAAATAAGGGAAAGAGGATGGGAGGGGGGGGAGAAAGATTATCAGTTAGTCTTTTCTGGTCTAAGGGGGGGAAAGGGGAGGTGAGGGGATAAAAGATAAAAAGGAGGGAGAGAAAAACCCCAACAAGTTATTTAAATTATTTACTAAACCATCAAAATAAGGAGGGCGGTTTACACAATATCGACCATTTTTAAAAGTTTGAATCGATTTTATATCGATAAGATTGGAAAAGGGGATGGAGGAAATCACACTTTTTATAATTTCTAAACTAAGAAGAAGAAAAATTGAAAGGTTCTTCTTTTTTCTTTCTTATGACTTTATTCAATTCAGGAATTTTCATTCTTTCTTTTTCTCTTATTTCTGACACACACACACAAAATAAATCTATTGAAAGCTATTCTTCTTTTCTTGATGGCTTATATGGAGAGAGAGACAGCCCTAATGCATGATTAATGGAGTTACCCATAATGCATCAGTATGTGTTGTGACTTTTTTTTTTTACATATTTCAATGATGGAAAAAAAGAAAGAGAGAAAAATAATAAGTGTTCTTTTGTTGGCTCCATATAAAAATGAAACTATATTTCTTACGTTGAAAATACAAAAGTTCAACCACAGTTTAAAAAAAATATTATGAAACTTATAAGTGGAGGAAGAGAGAGAACCACTGTAACGGAGTCTTAAAGATACTCAACTTTAAATAACCCTTTTTTTCTACCTAAATAACTCTCTCCCATCAGATAGCATCATTCTGGCATGGAGAGAACACACATAAAGAAAATATAACAGAAAAGAATGAGAAAGGAAAAAAAACACACACAATGATAAAACACACAGAGTGGACACAATAAAGAGAGAACACACAAACAGAATAAGAAAATTCACAAAGGAGAGTTGACACAAACAGACAGGAGTTTAAAAGAACACATACAGAAATAAAGGATACACACATAAATAATGAACATACATCGAAATTAAAACACACGTACGGAAATAATGAACGTACACTGAAATAAAACAAAAATACACGAACAGAAATGAAAAAAAACACGCACACAAAAATCAAAGCTACTAACAGAAATAATGTACACACATACAGATATGAAATCCAAGCACAAACATTACGAATACATAGAGATTAACAGACAAGAAACGATGAACACACACATACAGAAAACTAACAACACACATACAGAAATGAAAGAAAAAAAACACATCAGATATAACAAACACACAAATGGAGAAACACGCACAGAAATGAAAACTACACACACAAATAATGAAAACTACACAGGAATAATAAACACACATACAGAATTGAAAATCAAACACAAAAATAATAAATGCATAGATATAAATACACATAAATGAAAATAACACACATAAAAAAAAATAAAATAACGCGCACAGAAACGAAAAAAAGACTCACAGAAACGAAGAACACACGAACAGAACAAGAAGACACATAAACAAACAAGAAAACACACAAACAGAATAAGAAAACACACAAACAGAACAAGAAAACACACAATCAGAACAAGAAAACACACAAACAGAACAAGAAAACACACAAACAGAACAAGAAAACACACAAACAGAACAAGAAAACACACAAACAGAACAAGAAAACACACAAACAGAACAAGAAAACACACAAACAGAACAAGAAAACACACAATCAGAACAAGAAAACACACAAACAGAACAATAAAACACACAAACAGAACAAGAAAACACACAAACAGAACAAGAAAACACACAAACAGAACAAGAAAACACACAATCAAAACAAGAAAACACACAATCAGAACAAGAAAACACATAAACAGAACAAGAAAACACACAATCAGAACAAGAAGACACACACACAGAACAAGAAAACACACAATCAGAACAAGAAGACACACACACAGAACAAGAAAACACACAAACAGAACAAGAAAACACACAATCAGAACAAGAAAACACACAAACAGAACAAGAAAACACACAAACAAAACAAGAAGACACATAAACAGAACAAGAAAACACACAAACAGAACAAGAAAACACACAAACAGAACAAGAAGACACATAAACAGAACAAGAAAACAAACAAACAGAACAAGAAAACACACAAACAGAAAAGAAAACACACAATCAGAACAAGAAAACACACAATCAGAACAAGAAAACACACAATCAGAACAAGAAAACACACAAACAGAACAAGAAGACACACAATCAGAACAAGAAAACACACAAACAGAACAAGAAGACACACACACAGAACAAGAAAACACACAAACAGAACAAGAAAACACACAAACAGAACAAGAAAACACACAAACAGAACAAGAAAACACACAATCAGAACAAGAAAACACACAAACAGAACAAGAAGACACATAAACAGAACAAGAAAACACACAAACAGAACAAGAAAACACACAAACAGAACAAGAAGACACACAAACAGAACAAGAAAACACACAAACAGAACAAGAAAACACACAATCAGAACAAGAAAACACATAAACAGAACAAGAAAACACACAATCAGAACAAGAAAACACACAAACAGAACAAGAAAACACACAAACAGAACAAGAAAACACACAAACAGAACAAGAAAACACACAAACAGAACAAGAAAACACACAATCAGAACAAGAAAACACACAAACAGAACAAGAAGACACACAAACAGAACAAGAAAACACACAAACAGAACAAGAAAACACACAAACAGAACAAGAAAACACACAAAATGAGACCATTACAAGAAAACACACAACAAGAAAACACACAAACAGAACAAGAAAACACACAAACAGAACAAGAAAACACACAAACAGAACAAGAAAACACACAAACTGAACAAGAAAACACACAAAATGAGACCATTACACACGCACACAGAAAGAGATAACACACATTAAAATAGTAAAAGCACACACAAAAATAGAAAATACACAAACTGAATATGAGAATAAAAACCTAAAACAAAAACAGACTCATCATGTGTAACAATTAAAAATTATCAAATCAGTAAATATTCTAAAATAAGCGTGAAATATAAAAAAAAGAAACCATTTTAAACAAATGACACTGGCTTTAATAGAAATTCTCAAATTAGTTAATGCCCTGCTGTTTTATATTCAGTATAACCATAGTTAAATTCATTGTTATCTGAGCGTTTCAGGCGTTCCCCCTAATCTTTCTTTGCCCAGAAGTGATGTTGAAATATCTAACTTTGCTCATTCAGCGTATTTTAATTAGTAGTTTCTATGTACATCGACTTACAACTCCCTTGACGTGAATCACTTTTATTTTTCACCTGTTATGCAAATTTCAATATATACACACACACACAAAAATAGTTCATCAGTAGAGATTTAATTAAACTATATGATGATGGCAATGACAAAAGTCTGAGTAAGACACTAGAAATGGGAACTATAGCCTCTGGACTTTACTTTAGGACTCACTTCTTAAGACACATCACAGACAAGAAAAGAGATCCCGTGAAATGTACAAATTTTATATACTGTCCAGGTTTTTAATCTAGCTAAACAGGGGTTGGTTGTCTTTATGAGTCAGGTATACAAAAAAAAAAAGAAGATAATGGTCCTTCTACTACTACTACTTTGAGGGGGAAATGGCTCCATTAGAAAAAGTAATATATAAAAGGAGGGAGTCCACTCTTTTTATGGACTTCCAACTATAATTCTGCAAGATTCTGAGAAAGGTTGGTTTACACGTTGGTTTATACTTTGTGATTTGAACATTTTGTAGGAATGTTTGGCCACAAACTGAGAAACATTTACTTGATTTTGCATAAAAAAATCCAATTGAAAAGTAAAGGGGAGCAAGAAAGGATGAGTACATAACTAATGAGTAGGGAAGGGGCTCTGATTTATATACAATAATCAAGCAAAAGTTTCTCAATCTGTGGCTCAAGAGCCAATTATGAAGTAACAATATCATTTAGACCAACCAACAGTATTGTTTTTTTTGTTTTTCAATAAAAAAAAACATGAGTTGGAGGCTAGAAGTAACCAGAGTAACTAGTAGTAACCAGACATCTAGCCTCTAATCAGCTTTTTTTTAATTAGAAGAAGCATTAGTTGCTCTAATGATGATTACGTCACAATTGACACTTGGGCTCACAAATTGTGAAACATTTGCTTGAAATTTCATAAAAATCCGAACCCTATTCATCACCTGCTCTCATTCGTGCGTTACGCACAGCAGAAACTATAATTATACTTAATAACCAGGAAGGGTGTACATTTACAAAATATACCTTTAACAGATAAGCAGTTACACAAGTATACACACAATAGATGGAAGTTATTGTCCAGGTGAAAGCCTCACCTCAGGTTAAAATTAAAAATTCTAAATGGAGACAGAAAAATTGGACAAAAGTTTTGTTGTTGTTTATTTAAGCTGCAACTTAAAAACATAAAGACACAGTAGCGTAGGTAGGATTTTCCTCTTGGGGGGGGGGGGAATCAATGGCGTAGCTAGAGTTTGCGCTGTCCTGGATGGTCCCTGAGTTTGCCACCCCTCCCTCACAAAAAACACGACACAATACACATCAATGGCACAACCAGGATTCTGGTCTGATAGGGAGCAATCGATATTATCGATATCGAGTGATTGAAATGGTTTATAGAACTTTATATTAATTATGAAATTATTAAATAAACCAGTACCCGATAGTAATTACTTATCAAAGATCAATTTTCATTTTTACTCAATTGTCTGTTTTCCAGACTTAAAGACGTTTTTTCGTTGGTGATGTTCCAAAAAAAAGTGTCGCCCAGAGCGAACCGACCCCCTTTTTTCGTTTTTTTAAGCCTTTGGTGGGGGGGGGGGGGTCTAAAACCCCTATATCCGCCCCCCGTACCTACGCCACTGTAAAGACAACAACATTAAATAATGTGGAAATTACTTTATGTGCCTTTCCTACAAATTTGTTTCCAAATAAGATGGAGAAAGAGATTCCCATTAGGCTATTTATTATGTGCCCATACTAACAACAACAACAAATTTGACGTAGGTGACGACGCCTCTTTTTCTAAAAAACCATTCGAAAAATCCATTAGGCAACCGTTCAAAATAGAACAACCGAGAGATAGAGAGAGAGACACTTGTTTTACTCAATTTCTTCTTTATTATACTGTTTTATTGTTTATGCACATCTCTTAATTCATTTTGTGTACATTTTTTGTTGCAACAACAACAACAAAAAAATAGTCTAATTTGTACTCAACACGCATTTATTTACATCAGAGACATTTATATATAACTCAATAGAATGGTCATGCATAAATGAGTAAAAATTACGTTGATCTAGCGCCGAATATAACAAGCGCCAGTTGGAATAAACGCCAAAGTGAACAAGAGCCAAATTGAAAAAAAAAGGAACCACCAAACTGAATAACTGCCAAATTCTAAGATTAAAGTTCACTAAAACTATCAAAAATAGGAACCATTTTAGCCTCCAAACTTTAACTATGGAGTTGTTGTTATATATTATAAAGTGACGTGGCGCGCCATGAAGTAAAAGAGCTGTACATAGAGGCTAAATGAACCAAGTTACTGTAAGTTCAAAAATATTCATCTCACTGAATAACCCGGTCAAACCAATTTAATAAAAAATGAAGCCATAAGTAAAGTGAATTAAGAAGACTCAATAGAAAAATACTTGTGTAAATGTAAGGTAGATGGCGCCTGCACCCTCCATAGGTGTCAAACTATACTAGCCGCCAATTAGTTGAAATAGAACGCAGCCTTTTAGCTCTAAAAGCGTCCAAAACAACCTTAATTATCAGCACGTGACAAAAATTCTACACGCAACCATACTAAGGATGTGATATGATGCACAAACAAAATCAGATAGAAATACAGATAGCAGATGGTGCTCCAGATTTTTACTTAACACCTCGGCATGGGCCTTCAGAAAGAAAAAAAATGGTATAAAGCCTATCGGCATGTGGGTCCATAGTAAATATTTGCAACACTTATATTACTAGGATAAATCCATAACTCCATGAAAACTAAACCCAGGGTAGGTAAATATCCTTTAGTTGTCTACACTGAATAACGAGCTATTTGGGTAACCAGCTAGAAATTTAGAAAAGCCTTAAGTATTTGAGTGGACCATTAGTGGATTTAGCCAACCTCAGGATTATTTACTCCTAAAACATGGTATCCCACCATTAGAGCAAACGCAACATGGATATATTCTGAGAAAAAAAAAAGGTCGTTTTTATCTACTTCCAAATTTTACAAAATATTTTTAGCTCTTATGCATAATTCAGAAAAAAAAAGTCTTTTTGCATATTTCATATCTAGAGCACATTACTAAACACACCATTTTCTTCACAAAACACACTTGGTGTGTGTGTGCGTAAGATCATAAAAGCCAAAGATACGCAAAGATGCCCGAATGCTGAGCTACTAAGGTCCAAATTCAAGAAAGACACTTAGGAGTACTTCAATTTTGAACACAGCTTCAACACAGAAAAAAAACGGTCTTTATTGAGTATTCTTGACCGATGTCTTTTTATGTTTGCCTCTGATCAGTGGATTCAGTTTTGAGCTCCCAAATTTAAGCTTTGAGCTGTGCGCTTTCGAAAACAAAACAGCGCACAACTCACAGCGTGTGTGCATTTTCATAATCAAAGAGTTGGACCATCGGCTTTCAGCGTTTCTACGTAAACGGACATGCAGCACCGATCTCTTTTTAACCATTGGGTCTGACACAAAGTACCACAAGGCCAAAGCTTTAAATTATTGCTGAAGCTGTGACGCTTAAGAGTGGTGGTCACATGATCGTGGATTCGTGTGACACAGCAAACAATTCAAGCGTATAGCACACAACCCACTGTCAAAAAAAAACAGAGCTTAGTATGAAAACTCAACTTCAGTTTATATGGGTTTGAAGTATAATCAGTAGGGCTCGGATTTTTATGCAAAATATCAAAGCAAATGTTCTCAATTTGTGGCTCAAGTGCCAATTGTGAAGTAATCATTATCATCATTAAAGCCACTGCAATTATGCTTTTTCTAATCAAAACAGGCTAAAATTCTAGTTGGCAACTAATACTACCAGACATCTTAGCCTCTAACCAACATTTTTTTGATTAAAAAAACATAATTGCAGTTACTCTAATGATGATTGATTACTTGGCAATTGGCACTTTTGTCACAAATTGAGGTGGCAACGGTTGAACACCTATACTGACGAACCGGTTCTATCAGTTCCAGTAATTCGAACCATCGACATCTCTAGCCATAAATTGAGAACAACATTTGCTTGATATTTTGCATAAAAAAAATCTGAGCTCTAATAATAAATGACAGTCGAGATTCGCATATTGAAATAGCTAAGATTGATTGATTATTGGAAAATCAAGTTTAATATACAAGTATAGTTAAATGAGAGATCTCTTTAAAAATTCAAACATTGATTTTTTCTTTAGAAAAATCTCCTAAAATCGTCATCTATTTCAAAAAATATTTGACATTGACTAATATATTTACAAATAATTTCTGCATTTTTTTTTTCTGTTCTTCTTCTAAATTTAAAAACAGAAAAATAATATTAAAAAAAAGTCAAAGACTTGGAAATTGGCCAAACTATTAGCCACATTTTTCTATTCATGTGCGGTGAAAAACAAAAAAGTGGAATTTCAGTTGAGTTTATGTAATAATATCAAAGAAACTGAGCAGAAGAACAGAAATTTCCTTTCTTTTAACACACAATGCAAAAAAAGGCCCTATATTGTTAATACATGTACATACAATCATAAGACACATACTGCTTATGCAAAAGGACCTATTTTACATAAGTTGTATGCTATTTATGGAGACGCCAGATTCATAAATGATGAAAATAATTTTGCCATGCTTCGGTTGTGATCAACAAAAACAGAGAGAGAGAGAGAAAGAGAGAGAGAGAAAGAGAGAAAGAGAGAGAGAGAGAGAGAGAGAGAGAGAGAGAGAGAGAGAGAGAGAAAGAGAGAGAGAACGGAAAATATACAGAAAAATAATAAAAAAAAATGTATAAATATTTACAACACTTGAAATAAAAAGAAATCTTAAGATATTTTTTTCTCTTTCTGATCAACCACACATCACTAACAATTGAACTTTATGAGTCTTATGATATGATAAAAGTTACTTCATAAATTTTCTTTTGAAAAATATGGATTGGAAAATGTTAAAAAACGCCAAAAAATTATGCTATTTTCTTCATTCCTGTAGCATTAGATGACGCCACTAGCCCTCCTTCCATAGAAATGTACTGCTGACACTGTTCAACTCTTGACTCACCTTCCTTCCTTTTTTTTCACGTGGCAAACTTTTAATTTGCGTCATCGCTATTTCTGCACGTGCTCTCTCTCTCTCTTCACTTATATTGTGTTCTGGGAGTAAGTTTGTCACGTGCTCTGATAATTAAGGTTGTTTTGGACGTGGCTTTTAGAGCTAAAAGGAGGCTGCATTCTATTTCAACTAATTGGCGAAGAGTGTAGTTTGCCACCTATGGAGGTTGTAGGCGCCATCTACCTTGTATTTACACAAGTATTTTTCTTAGAAAAAAGAGCTTTTCTAATGAATTTCATACATGTTTACTACTGAAATGCATTGCACAATCAAATTGCTAGCTTCATAACAGTAAGGGGCCATAGAAAAAAAAAAGAGAAGAAGCAAAGGAATTTTATCAAAACATGCAAAATATAACGAAAAAAAAATCTCTTATTTTGCTCGTCAAGCTAAGAATGGATGGAAGGAAGGAAAGAGAGAAAGAGGGTAAAAGGAAGGGGGAGTGGGTTGAACTCGTAGATTTATTACAGCATTTCACCTTAATGTCCTCGACGAGAATATATTTTATGCAAAAAGATCGAGACGAGAGAGAGAGAGAGATAGAGGGAGAGATAGACAGATAGAGAGAGAAATAGAGAGAGAGCGAGAGATAGATAGAGAGAGAAATAGAGAGAGAGATAGAGAGAGAAAGAAAGAGACAGGGAGAGAGAGAGAGAGATGTGATTTAATTTCGTCATATTTGAGATATTTGATTCAGACTTCTTTTTTTTTATTTAGCTGGGATTGAGAAGAAACCATTTTCATTTAAAATAAGAGAGTAGAGGGGTCATCATACATCTTCTCCTTCTTTCAAAAATCCACCCCACAATTGAAAGATTCTCAAATGTGAAAAAAACCCTAACAATTCGATAACAAAAAAAAAAGATGTGATCCATGTTTTATTCGAAATATAACTAAAGGACATATGTTGCAAATATGAGAGTTGAAAATGTGATCAATGATGGTCATCTTATTCATAAATTCAAGATGGAAACGTGACACTTGAACCCAACAACATAGAAAAAAAAAAACCTTGAGGCCACATTACAGAAAGATAATTAATCAGTTTATTTTAATAAAATATTTTGTAATTTTGATTTTGTGATTGTTACAAGATTATGAGTTTGATGCTTATAATCTTGTTACAGTCACAAAATCAAAATTACAGAAATATTATTAAAATATAAATGGTGTCATATGACTTGCCCATTGACTGGTGTGCAAAATAATAAACTGCTCTATAATAAGGTGTGATTGTCACAATTTTATGACTTTTTTTCTGTAATGAGGTTCAAGAATAAGTAAATAAAACCGGTTTTAAAAACGATTCAAGTTGTAGTTTCAGTGTTTTATTTCCTTCGTGTATTTTAGTTTTAAAGTTTTTTTTGGGGGAAAATCTAAACCCTCCTTACTCTTTATGATAGATTGAAATTGAGTTATTTCAAATGTATGTCGGTTAAGCTACATTAAAGGGGTTGCTTTTGGTGTTGAATTTACATTTGTGACGGAAAACTGGAGGAGAAGGAAGTTTCTTGTTTCTGAATGGAGGAACATTAAAAATACATACAAAAGCTCACATATATATATATATATATATATATATATATATATATATATATATATATATATATATATATATATATATATATATACATATATATATATATATATATATATATATATATATATACATATATATATATATATATATATATATATATATATATATATATGTATATATATATATGTATATATATATATATATGTATATACATTATATATATATATATATATATATATATATATATATATATATATATATATATATATAGAGAGAGAGAGAGAGAGAGAGAGAGAGAGAGGAGAGACACACACACACAAAATCCATGTCGACCATGTTATATCAATTACATGATACTAGTAAAGAGAGAGAGAGTGAGAGCACTGAAATGCCATAAATGTATATATGGATGGACACATTCCTTTTAACAATTGCGAATGGAAAAAATGATGATTTTCAGTGATGTTCAAAACTTACACATGGTCAGCCTACCGTTTGTTGTGTGCAATGGAACAGAATAAACCACATAAAGCCCGCAAATGAATATGAAAGCTTACGTTTGGTGAAAATTAAAAGGTCTAGATTTTAGTAGAAAATAACAAAACAACAGAGAAAGAGAGAGAGAGAGAGAGAGAGAGAGAGAGAGAGAGAGAGAGAGAGAGAACGAACAGAGTGGACACACCACATAACATAATCATCATTATGAATGCATCCACTCAAAACATTGTGGTGCACTTTTAAATGACCTAAAATGAACAATTTTAGTTCATTTTTCGTCGACCAGTCAGTTAGTTACACACTAAACTGAATTTCAAAGAAGAAACAATAGAGAGAGAGAGAGAGAGAGAGAGAGAGAGAGAGAGAATGAGAAAGTTGAGCCCCAAATTGAATTGTCGTTGATGCAAATTTGTGTTAAGTTTAATTTATTAGATGAGAGAAGTTTTTTCATTGTTCTTCTACTTCTTTTCCCAATCCAATTTTATATAAAACTCCCCTTAGAATTCAGGTCGTCTTGTAACATGATTATTATTATACTAGAAACGCCTAAAAAACCTTTATAAAAACTAATTCGACTGTATATACATTATATACGCTCGTATATATATATATTATATACATGATAAATGAGGCTACATTTAACAATTCAATTTATAATAGATAATCATTTGAATTGCACTTAAATTTAAGTACAGATCTTAGGTATTTATAGGGTTTATATTGTTATAATAAGGACTTTTAAGTATGTTTTTGAGTGGTGGTGGTGGTGGTGGTGGTGGAGGGAAGGTTACTATTCGGAAATTTGGAAGTAGATAGAAAACTCCTCCCCAATTATCTCATTTTGAAAAGTTAATTTGGCAACTTTTCTTAAGCCACGCCTCAACTATACGAACATTCATAAATCAATTGATCTCTCCCTTGTGAGTGTGGTAAGACGGTAATTAGATTTCACATAAGTGCAATTACAGTTCGTTTTCTCTTTTCTCTCAGTGCAAAAAATGTGACGTTTTCTAGTTAGGAACGAACAACACACCTTGTTTTAAGAAGTTTGGTCGCTAGTTTAGCGTTGCCTATCAAATTCTTATTTATTTTGTTTTTCAGGTGCAAAATGAAGAAAAACTTGAATATGTTTTAGAAAATGTTATTCTTCAGCTAGAAAATAGTTCATCTTCAGCTAGAAAATGTTCATCATCAGGCAGAAAACGTCCATCTTCAGCTAGGAAATATGCATCGTCAGCTAGGAAATATGCATCTTCAGCTAGAAAGTATGCATCTTCAGCTAGGAAATATGCATCTTCAGCTAGAAAATGTTCATCTTCAGCTAGAAAATGTGCATCTTCAGCTAGAAAATGTGCATCTTCAGCTAGAAACTCGTTCATTTTCAGCTAGAAAATCGTTCATTTTCAGCTAGAAAATAGTTCATCTTCAGCTAGAAAACGTCCAACTTCAGGTAGGAAACGTCCATCTTCAGGTAGGAAATGTGCATCTTCAGCTAGAAAATGTGCATCTTCAGCTAGAAAATGTGCATCTTCAGCTAGAAAATATGCATCTTCAGCTAGAAAATATGCATCTTCAGCTAGAAAATATGCATCTTCAGCTAGGAAATATGCATCTTCAGCTAGGAAATATGCATCTTCAGCTAGGAAATATGCATCTTCAGCTAGAAAATGTGCATCTTCAGCTAGAAAATGTTCATCGTCAGCTATAAAATGTTCATTTTCAGCTAGAAAATGTTCATCTTCAGCTAGAAAATGTTCATCTTCAGCTAGAAAATGTTCATCTTCAGCTAGAAAATGTTCATCTTCAGCTAGAAAATGTGCATCTTCAGCTAGAAAATGTTCATCTTTAGCTATAAAACGTTCATCTTCATTACACTGCTAAACCAGCCTTTAGAGCGTCAATACATAAAATCACACACACAAAATGCAATTGAACAAGAACCTGGAGACAAGACAGACAGACAGACACAATGATGGAGAACACATACACAGAGATTAATATACCAGACACAGTTTAGAGCCGCCACAGGAACAGGAAATGTATGCTAATAGCGGACGAAACCTAATGGATTGGCAATAATAAAATAGACGCATGATGTTATATGAGATTCAGATACAAGTTCCTCGAGAGTATATTTTTTAAGCTGAAAACATGAAAATCATGGTTGTGATTATAATGGGGCATAGTTTTGATGCGAGTCATCGTGATGAAACCTCTTTATTTTCGAAATGGGGGAATTTTGAGGGGAAATTTCGGTGAGTGGGGGATCGGGTGGGTCTATTTAGGATTGTTCTTCATCCACCATCAAAATATTATATAACCTCCCCCCCCTAATATAGAAACGGGATCAGATTCTTCGTTTTTTTTTTAAAAAAAATGATGACTTAATATTGATTGAAATACACAAAAGTTGACGGGTTGTGATTTATAGAAGAAGAAAAAAATGTCTTGCTTTACTTATTATTAAAAAGTTGATTCAGCAAATTTTTTTTCTTGCTTTTGATTTGGCAATAATGATTAAAATCGTAGGCCTTCATACGAATACAAAGTGTGTCTACGAAAAAAATATCATCATCCATTCAGTGTAAGAGTTGGAATACACACTCGGACCACTTTTGAAACACTTTTTGACTGCAAAATGAAGTCGGATTATCGCTAAAACCAACCATCTTGATTCTTTCTACGGAAAATACATTGCAACCACATTGCAAATACAGCTCAAAACACAGGCAAGTATAGCCAGCACTTGCTTTTCGTTTGCTCCGCCCTTTTATGAGCGTCAGACCAAATATCAACCAATTAAGAAATTGATAAGGGCCGAGCATGTAACATTAGACCAAATAACAAACTAATTAGATATCGATGACGCTCATAAAAGGGCGGAGCAAACGAAAAGCTAGTGCTGGCTACACTTGCCTGTGTTTTGAGCTGTATTTGCAATGTGGTTGCAATGTATTTTCCGTAGAAAGAATCAAGGTGGTTGGTTTTAGCGATAATCCGACTTCATTTTGCAGTCAAAAAGTGGTCTATGTGCCAAGAGCCTAAATTCTAAGCACATTGTAAAGCTTGCAGCACACTACATCGGATCGAAACGGAACAAATCAGAATATTTTAATAACAAGCATTTCAACGGAACCCTCCTGCACACTAGCTTGGATCGGATCAGGAACGATACGTTGGCTGGGGGGCTCTCCACTAAAATGCTTGTTATCAAAATAGTCCGATTCGTTCCATTCCGAACGTTCCGTTTCAATGTAGTGTGCTACAAGCTTAAATTGTGTTTTTCTCAGGCCCTCTTGAGCTCTTAATTATTGTGTTTTTCAGGTGCAAAATGAAGAGAAACTAGAAAGTGTCTTAGAAACTAGAAGGGTTGCTTAATCATTCAGAGTATTTTCTTGTTGATATCTTTCAAAATAAGCTTTTTCAGTGCGTTTCATAATGGCCCAACTTCAAGCAGATTATATTTTGTTAATTTTTGCCTATGAAAAGTTTATTTTCAAAGATATCAACATGAAAATACGTTTAAGTGATTGGACTACCCTTCTAGTTTCTAAAACACCATCATACAAAAAATATCAGGAAGAATTTTTTACTCTTATTTTTTTTTTCTGACTAGAAAAAGCTTCAAGAAAAATCTGCATTTGACAGATAATATTAGAGGCTAAATACACACATAGACCTTTTTATGATAAACATACAAAAAAAAAGTGAATTTCATCATTTTTTTTTTCAATTATTATCATTATTATTATTATTCATAAAAAAGTGTTGATTTGGAAACTTCTGAACTTGACATGGCTCCAATTTTCATCTTTATTCTGTTTATATTTCAATTCAAAAGTCACAGTCACTCAAAAAATATAAACAGGTTTTCTCTTTTTTTTTTCTTCAGTTTTCTCTCTTTTTTTCATAATTATCTTTGTATATAGTGAAAAATAAATAAATATACATCATCACTTTTTTGACACTTTTTTTATGATGAATAGAATAGAAAATGAGAGAGAGAGTGAGAGAGAGAAAATGAGAGAGTGAGAGAGAGAAAATGAGAGAGTGAGAGAGAGAAAATGAGAGTGAGAGAGAGAAAATGAGAGAGTGAGAGAGAGAAAATGAGAGAGTGAGAGAGAGAAAATGAGAGAGTGAGAGAGTGAGAGAGAGAAAATGAGAGAGTGAGAGAGAGAAAATGAGAGAGAGTGAGAGAGAGAAAATGAGAGAGTGAGAGAGAGAAAATGAGAGAGTGAGAGAGAGAAATGAGAGTGTGAGAGAGAAAATGAGAGAGAGAGAGAAAGAGAGAAAATGAGAGAGAGAAAGAGAGAAAATGAGAGAGAGAAAGAGAGAAAATGAGGGAGAGAAAGAGAGAAAATGAGAGAGAAAGAGAGAGAAAATGAGAGAGAAAATGAGAAAGAGAGAAAGAAACAAGCACAAATAATTAGAAATGAAAGCATAATTACAAAGTAAGCCAAAAATTATATATTTTTTACAAAATTATATATAAAAAACAAGTAAACATAAAAAAAACTAGAGATGGGACGAATCCTAAATTTTCTCGAATCCGAATCCTAAAAAGGTTCTCAAATCCTTTATATAAGAATCCTATATTATTCATTAAGCAGATTCAAATAAAAGAAATACTATTAAATATTAAATTATTAATAATAAACAGTGTGGCACTCAGGGTCGCCACAAGGTGATCCATTGGTGATCTGGGTCCGACTACCGAAATTGCAACAATCGCCGGTTTTTTTTGTTAGTGAACGCTTCTATTGGGCATCAATGGAGTTCAAGCTAATTTCACCAAAGTTTTTAACAGTTTTTTTTTTAATTTTATGTTTTGAAAGATTCGAAAGACGAAAAAAAGAGCGAAGATTCGAGTTTTCGAATCTCGAATATTTTTCAAGATTTGTGGGATTCGAGGATTCGAATGTACCATCTGTAAAAAAAACCTATGTTTTAGTATTTCAATTTAACATATTAATAATAAAGTTAATTTTTATTTGGTTCATGTCCTTAACTGGATTCCGTATAATTCACACCTAAACATATTTAATTTAAATTCATTTAACTCGTGTGTATTAATTTATAATTATGGGTCGTATCCTTATACCTAGTACACACCTGATAATTTAAATGCATTTAAATAATAAACGTGTTCTACAGAGCCCTGTGAAGGACAAACAAACAATATGTCGAATTCAATTTATTCAGTTAATAATCTCAAAATATTGAGTTAATACTTAAATATAATTATATAAACTATTGACAAAATATTGATTTAGTATTTCAATTTAAAATATTAATAATAAAGTCAATTTTTATTTGGTGTTCATGTCCTTAACTGGATTCCGTATAATTCACCTAAACACATTTAATTTGAATTCATTTAACTCATGTGTGTACAAGGTATTAGTCAAAGGTAGTGCTAAACTCAATGAACTTTTAATAATAAGTTTCATGTAAAAATAGATGAGTTTAGCTCTTCATCAGTGAGTTTCACTGTAAATTTGCATTTTTCTTCATCTGAAATTATCATCAAAATTTTATGAAGTCTCTAATAGCTGATTTTCATTGATTTCCATTTAAACAAACAAACACACAAACCACAGAATCCTACTGTAATGAGGATTCATGCTTAAAATATTACCCTTTATCCAACCATTTATATATGTTTATATACCATTTATAATTGGACATCAATATCGATTTTAAAATATACATTTTACATTAACATTAATCCCGCCTTTCCCCCCCCCCTCTCTTTATTCGTAATAATGTGTTTTCTGAATGGCTGATTTTCAAATATTTTGATTGCTCAGCGTTTTAGAAAAGCAACACTAAGGAGAAATTGAAAATGTGGTTAAAAACTAGAACGGTAGCTGAATCATTTCAATAGTAATTCCATTTTGACATCTTTGCAAAAAAAATGAACAAAAATATCATCTGCTTAACGTTAAGTCAGTTTGAAACTGACTTAACGACTAACTTAGCTACGCTTATTTTAAAATATATCAATGTGAAAATACCTTCTTAAGAGATTAAGCTACCATTCTAGTTTCTAAAACAATTTTCAGTTTCTCTTCATTTTGGCTTCTGAAAGTCTGTCTAACCCTTTTGACGTCACAAGTTTCAATTGAACCGTTGGCTTTCAATTTCCCCCCCTGACGTTAGGCAATCACTGCAAACATTACAAGCAAGTACAGTGAAAACCGTTTAACACGAAAAATCAGTTAAGATCTCTCAGACTAGTATAAAAATCATTTTTGAACACAAAATTCATTTAAGGTGTTTTTAAAATGTAAACACCTCTATCGAACTTTTGATTATTCTTGTTTTTCAGGTGCAAAATTAAGAGAAACTTGAAAGAGTTTTAGAAACTTGAAGAGCAACTCGATTACTCTAGAGTATTATCATGTTGATATCTTTCAAAATAAACTTTTTATGAGTTTACAAATGGCCCAATTTTAAGCAGATGATATTTTGTTAATTTTTGCCTATGAAAAGTTTATTTTGAAAGATAGCATTATGAAAAATACCATTAAGTGATTGAGCTACCCTTTCTAGTTTCTAAAACACTATTTTATCTGAATTTTGCTCTTCAGAAAGACAAAATAATTAAAGAGTTCGAAAATCAGCTGTTTTATAAACCATATTATACAGAGAAAAAGAAACTTGAAAGAGTTTTAGAAACTAGAAGGGTAGCTGAGTCACTTAATATTATTTTCATGCTGATTAACAGTGATTATCTTTCAAAATATGCTTTTTGTTTGAGTTTGCAATGAGCAATAAGCAGACGATATTTTTTTTATGATATTTTTTACCTATGAATAGTTTATTTTGAAAAATATCAACAATGAAATAACCTTTAAGTGATTGACCTACACTCCTAATTTCTAAAAAAAAAATACTTTCAAGTTTCTCTTCATTTTGAGGTGCATTTACACTTTAAAACCACCTTAAAAACTAGAAGAAAAAAATAACATAAAATAAAAAAAGATGAAAAGAAATATAACTATTATATTTTGTGTAGATAAACTTTTAAAACTTGTTTTTATTATTTTTTCATTTGTTTTCTTTTCTCATTGTCTTTCTGAAGCCAAAGAGAAATTATGTTCGAAATGTGAGCATTGAGGAGGCTTCTTCAGTTACTCCAGCTTTCTTTTTATGTCTTTTCTAGTCTTCTTTAAAAACTTATATATGTTGTATATTTTCACTATATCTCCTCCTCCTCCTCCTCTCTCCACCTTGGTTCATTGATAACACACACACATACATATATAACAATGATGATGATATTGAACATTGTCTTACAACGTGTATTGCTTACAAGATAAAACAGAAATCCTATTGTTTCATTTCAAACTCTTTTTCCTCATTTTTTTTAAGAAAAAGAATTGAAAAAAAAAAACAAATAAGAAAAACAGAACGAATTTCTTCATAACTTATTACATATTACAAAGGGGGAAGAAAAAAACCGTATCAAATAAGAAAATACAAATTGGGATAGACAACACACAAACATATATTACATAGAACAAGATATATACAGTATGTTCACATCTAAGTTTAATATATTTATTTTCACCTGTGTTTTTCAACATTTTTTTTTTCTTCAAGGTGTGTTTAGCTCACCACATGAATACATAAGAATCTTAAGGTGGTTTTAAAATATAAACGTTCTTCATATTCTGATTATTTTCAAAAATTTCAAAATTAAGAGAAATTTGTGTGTTTTAGAAAACTAGATCTTAATTCCCCATGCACATCAAGCTGACAAAAGTGCAACATGAGTTTGTGACAAAAGTACAACAAAACTGCCAAGAAAAAAACAGATTTAGAAAATGGAATAAACCTGAAACAACTGTCCAGTATTCAAGACAAAACCATAACAAATATATGACACAGGGCCAGGTCCACATCGAGCTAATAAAAGTGCACTCCGAGTACGAAACAAAAACACAACAAAAATGCCAGAAAAAAAGCAGATTTTAAAAATAAAACAAATCTGAAACAATTGTCAGTAGAACTCAAGACAAAACCACAACAAATACGTTACACAAGGCCGGGTCCACATCATACTGACAAAAGTACAATCCGAGTACGAAACAAAAACACACAAAAAACGCCAGCAAAAAGCAGATTTTGAAAATAAAACAAATCTAAAACAACTGTCAGCAGTATTCAAGATAAAAAAGCAACAAATATGTGACAATAGGCTGGGTCCACATCAAAACAAAACCACAACAAATTTGTGTGACACAATATAAACAAATTGGGTTTTGTTTTGTGTTTCTATAGCTGTCTTACGTAAAAATTACGCAACTGTTCTGTTGTTGTTTTAATATTAACTATATCCACAACTGCACAGTCAAGAGTTGACAAAATGTTGCATAATACAGAAACAAAACAAGAAAACCTTTTGATGTTAACCGACTTGAGCTGGGGCACGGAATCGTTTAAGAGCAATGTAGGCGCTTCTGTAGCTGTGACGTCAACTTATGACAAAAATTTCAATTTTGATACATTTTTGTCCGCCATCTTTTCTTTTATCGATGGATAGAAGTGGGTATATTTTAGATCTACCCATCTATTTTAGATCTTTTGGTCTACAATGGTGAGTAATTTGAGTCGTATACAATTAGTGGTCAAATTTTAGGGTATCATGAAACTTATGGTTAGTGGGAAATTTAGATCCTATAAAATGTATAAACGAAGGAGCTTTTGTGGCCTATGGGATTTAACATGAGCTAAAAAAATACGAGATTTAAAAAGGAAATTAAAAATAGAAAAACTAATTAAGAATTTTTACCAACTTATCACTAAATGAGCAATATTGTTATGTACATATTGCAATTTGAATTTTGAAAATAACAATTTTTGTTGCAGAAAACAAAACATTTGCCTGAACCATGTATTTTTTTAAAATAGGAATTTCTCTTTCTCATTTGCTTCAATGGCTTAGCTGTGGGGCGCCACTAAACGGCGAAAAGTGGAACTATAACTGTCATCTACTAATATTCAAAATGGCGTCACACATATATGCTCTTAAGAAAAATTGTAGACAAAACAAAAAATAAACCAGAAAAAAGGTAGAAATGTTTTAGAATTGTCGCCTATTTGTCTCGAAACATTGAGTTCCTGTTTTGTTTTTGTTTTGTCCACTTGATACAGTCCATGTGGCGTAAGTTTTTTCTTGTTGATATCTTTCAAAATAAGCTTTTTATGTGCGTTTGAAAATGATGCAATTTCTCTTCAACGATGAAAATAACTATGAATTGATTCATCTACCCGTTCTAGTTTCTAACACTTTCATTTTCCTTTTGAAAAGTAGACTAATCAGCTAGATTGTTCATAAAACACCTTAAGAAATTACTATGGGTCTTTTTTTATATATAAGACTTCCCAGTTACAACAAGTAGCCTTAATTTATACGATCTTTATTCTTATTAATGGTTTTCCTATTAGAACTAAATGAGGCTAAGACAGAGAGAGAAAAACGATTAATTCGACCACGAAATAAAAAAGACATACGAGAGAGGCTCATCAGCAGGTTTTCCCTTCTTGAGCCTACTAATATCCGTGCATTGGTAACTAGTTCTCATTAAAAACGAATGTCATTCTTCAATCTTAAAAGTAACTTCACTCTTTACCTTCAAATAGTAATTACATTTAGCATAAATTACACCTGAAATTACAGTACAAGGTGAGCTCGAAACTTATCATTTTGAAATTGTAAAGTATACAAACGAGCTTATAATCGAACTTTGCTTAATTTCAGGGCCGTCTTTAAGTCTTTTCTGGCCCCTGTCACAAGATTTATTTGAGGCCCCCAACCATGCCTTACAAATAAACTCATTTTCCCCCCGAAGGAACCTGTGTTCTATATATAAAAAGTATTGATGATTTCATGATGATTTCCATTGTATATATTGGAACAGGACTTTTATGAAGTAAATCACATAAGTGAATAGGCCTATTTTTTTTTTAAATAGTAAAATGTTTTTGATGTCGGATAAATTGAAATTAAAGATTTAAAAATACAGAAAATAGGGGACAATTAACTGACTGAGGCCCTAGTTTAGACGGAGGCCCTGAGCCAGGGCCCAGTTGGGCTCCCCATTAAGATGGCACTGGTTATTTTTGCGTTTCACTAAAACACATTATAAGTGTTTTAGAATCAAGTAAAACCGTGTTTATAATCGTCAATTTAGAGGTCATAACTTTTGAAATCTTTTTAATGCGATTTCGCAAAACTTTCGAAAACAATATTGCATAACACAACCTCAAATTTGCATTGAAACGTTTTTTTTGTTCCTCTTTTAAAATTTATATTTTATTAGTTACGTGGTATCACTACTTAACTGAGGATATTCCTTTTTGACTTTGAAAAAAGCCAAGCCAAAATTGACCGTGTATAAGCTACTTCTAAGGCCTGAGCCTGAATTTTTTTTAAATACCAAAATGTAGGTCTGTAGATCACGATACGTTTACACTTTATAAAAGTGATCTTAAATAACAAAAACATGGATATTTTTCTGGTATACTTTCTAATGGTCATCATCACAACATCTTTCTATATATCATGTAACTAGGCTTGCCACCTGTGGAGGACAGTCCTCCATTCGGAAGAACTGTCCTCCGGCCAGGACCATCTTCCACGAACGTATTTAAATTTGTATACAATTTATTGTGTGGAGGACATGTTTGCATTCGTGGAGGACGACGGTCCTAGTCGGAGGACATTTCTTCCGAATGGAGGAAAGGTGGCAAACCTACATGTGACTGACATTTTTGGTGATTTTGAGGTTTTCGCATTAAAAAAAATATCAGAAAAAAAAGTGCATCATTCGGAAAATGTCGCGAAATTTATTTAAAAAAATATTGACTGGTAGAGAATGTTCAAATTCATTTAATGTGATTTTTGCGAATATTTAGAGAGAAAAAATTGTATGTGATGTCATGTACGTAACATAATTATACTAATTACTAGTGGGGTAACCCGTCATAAATGACGGGAGCAAAATTCACAGGCAATTGTGCCCAGCATTAGAATTTCTTTTCCTCCACCCTTTTATGACGTCAGACCAAGTAACAAACCCAATTAGAAATTGATGACGTTCATAAAAGGGCGGAGCAAAAGAAATTCTAATGCTGGGAACAATTGCCTGTGATAAACTGTTGTTTAATTTTGCTACTATTAGCCCCTCCCTTTTTATATTTGAAAGAGAAAATGAGTTTTTCATTTTCTCTGGTGTGCGCATGCGCGTCGTTTGTTCTTTTTTTACTCCTTTCATTTCAATCTCAGTCACCCCCTACACGTTTCTCCCCCCCTTCTACACTTTCCAACCTTTTCCCCCTCTCCAATTTAATATCATGGGGTTCTTGGATGGGGAGTGTGCAACATGTAGTTGACCTTGAGAAAAAAAAAGCGGTTCATTTATTCATTTAATTTTATATAAATTCTGACGTGCTTCAAGGTTTTTGTCCTTGTTTGTACAGCATTAATCACACACACAGACCTGGCTTAATATATATAATGGCCCAAAACCGTCCAAATAATTTTATTAGCAAAAGAAAATTGTGTAAAAAAGCCTTAAATTTGCATTACAACAACATTTTTTTGTTCCTCTTATAAAATTTCTATTATTTTGTTAGTTACGTGGTATCACTTCTTAAATGACGATATATTAGTTATCACAACTTATGTAAGATAGATGTCAGTGAGTATTAGTTGTTCAGTATTAGTTTGAAATGTATTACAATAATCTCTCTTTCTAGAAGAAGAATAAAACATGAAACAAGAAGCAGAATAAAGTAAGAAGCAAAAAAAGGGGTGAAGTTGCAATTTTCTTTCAACAACAAAAAAAAATGACAAGAAAAGATGGTTTGAGAATCAGAAAAAAAAAGATGCTTATAATACTGTATAGAGAGAGAGATATAGAGAGAGAAAAGCTAAGAGGCGAGGGGTGCATGGGTGAAGTATATATACCCATCCTTTTTATAGAAATCATCATCATCTTATTTTGTCTGAAGACTAGAAAAGAACACAGGAAAAAGAATGTTCCTTTCTTGAAAAAAAAACGTCAAAAGATGAGAACATCACCAAAAGGCGTCAATGTATATAAGGAGCATCTATGTATAAAATGCATAATAATCGGATGAGAATTTTTTTCTCTCTCTCTCTTTATAAAATACAAGTATATATGTTACTGTCAATCTGTGGAATCAGTCAATCTGCAGATTACCTAGGCAATCTGCAAAACCACCAAACTGCCAGTGAATCTGCAAAACCACCAAACCTGTAAGTGAATCTGCAAAATTTAATACAGTTTAGGTGTAGACTCACTAGCAGTTTGGTTGTTTTGCAGATTGCCTAGGTAATCTGCAGATTGACTGATTCCGCAGATTGACAGTAACACACATATATATATATATATATATATATATATATATATATATATATATATAAACACTAGATGGCGATGATGATGATGATGATGAAGAGGTTTTGATCCTTTTTTTTCTTACATATTGCATTGTTCGCAATGCGGGCATTTACTTTTTTTCTCCTTCTTTGGAGCATCTTTTTTTATTCTTAGTGATGATGATGACAATAATGATGGGGAATTTGAAGAAGGATTGAAGGGAAAGGGAAGAGGGTTGGAGATGAGGCGAATGACTATGAGGGTTTTGATGGATATGCAGTGACATGTGGTGAAAAAAAAAAATCAAAAAAAGGAACAAGAGTGAGACATATTGTGCCGGGTTTTTTTTTTCTTCTCTCCGTAAAATAAAAGCCATCAAACTTATTGACAGTGATTATTTATTATTTCATTCCGGATAAAAAAACACCTTTTCTTCTTCTTTTCCGCCCATCTTTATCTTTCTCTCACACGTCTTATCAGATAAACTTTCGGTATAAAAAAATGTTATTGAGGAATGCTTCACTTGGAAACAATTTGAGAATTTGAAAAATGAATTCGCAAGCAGCCAAGCAGGCCTGTGTCAAAGGCACAAGAATTCAATTGTAACGTGTGAAATGCAATGTCTAAACCAGGGTTGAATAAAGACCAGAGTGAATATTTTGCTTTCTGTAGCTTTAAAGCTAAGCTTTGCGTTGCTTTTTAGTAGCATCGCGTTTTGATGCATCTTAATTGAAAAGCAGAAGTGCCCTTCTAGTTTCTCTAAATTTTGCTTCTAAAAGACAGAATATAAGCAGAGTTTAAGGAGGCGCGGTTTACACATTAAAAACCATGTTAAAAGTAATTTTTTCATGTTTATAAATGTTTTATTTCAGTTTGAAAAGTCACTTCAAAAGAAAATTGACGCATTATACAAACTTATCATAAAATGGTATATATTTTTTGAAAGATATTATCATAAAGACATCATTTTATTTCATTCATTATTAACTTAAAATTCATGTATCATAAAACACACTTTGCATATTGCAGCAGTGTTGCTTTTCTTTTTGAAAAGAAAATGCAAAATAACCAAAAAAAATGTTGTATTATCGATGCCATTACTCTCTCTCTCTTACTAAATGGCCAAAGAAACAAATAACAACATCGGCAAGTAAAATGTGAGGAAAACGAGAAGAGAAATTTGCTTATTTTTATCATCGAAACAACTCTGAAGAAGATGGGAAAAAAAGCCTCCTCTTTTTAAAGAAACATTGAATGGGTTTGGTAAAACAGGGTCCTATTTGATGGTTATTTATTAAGTTAGCAAAAAGGGGGTTAACTTAATCACGTCTGTGGCGTTGAACGTTTAATGGAACAAGGGGGGATTTTCTCTATGCCGCCGCCATCTATTTAAACATCTAAAAACAAGTAGAGAAAAATATGCTTGAGATAAAGCAGAACCCATTTTAAATACATCTATTGAGCTACTTTTGAGAGAGAAAAAACGCCAACAATTAACTAATTACCTCACTTCATTAAGATATTTTTCATGTCTCATTAATATGGGTAAAATACTTTTTAAGATTATATTCTTAATGGCGTATGTGTGGTTTTTTCTGTGTGTGTGTGTGTTTTTTTTTTAGCTAATCGAAATTTATTTTTCCAATAAATCTCTTGTATTTTTCTTCCCGAATTTAGAATAACGCCCGTACAAAGTACGGTAATTTAGCAATATATAAACCAATGAGTAAACGGTATTTGATAATAACGTCTAAAACCTTGGATTTTATTTTTGCTATCGCCCATGACGTATTTCCGCAGTAGCCAATCACAGGTGTTAGCTAAAGGACTACACAGCAGTCGGTTGGTCAGTTCAACCAAATTATTATAAATAAATATATTATTTATACATTATAAGCCCCGTCTATCCTTCGATGTTTACTTATTTCCTTCTTTGAGTAACGCTGTACAAACAATTAAGGACAAAAACCTTGAACCACATCGGAATTTATATAAGTTTAAAATGAATAAATGAACCGCTTTTTTTCTCAAGGTCAACTATATGTTGCGCTCTCCCCATCGAACGAAAGGAGTAATAAAAGGAACAAACGACGCGCATGTGCACACCAGAGAAAACGGAGAGGAGGAAATAACAGTAGCAAAATTAAACTAGAATTTATCACAGGCAATTATGCCCAGCATTAGAATTTCTTTTCCTCCGCCCTTTCATGAACGTCATCAATTTTCTAATTGGTTTGTTACTTAGTCTGACGTCATAAAAGGGCGGAGGAAAAGACATTCTAATGCTGGGCACAATTGCCTGTGAGTTTCGCTCCCGTCATTTATGACGGGTTATCCCACTAGTTTTATTAGATAAAACAAGATATATTTATAAAGGTATTAAAGCAACTCCCCCATGTTGAAATCAAAGGCAAAAGGCAAAACGCAAAAAAATCAAATTCAGTTTTCAAACACAGGCATCGTTCGTTGTTTGTTTTTAAATGGAGCAATTGCAATAATGAGTGATTAATTCGTTAGGTTAAGACCCCAACTTACGCCACATCTGTCAAATTTAATAAATTAATCTAAAAACTCGATTCTTCTTCAATAGAGTTTGGTTCTAAGTTGGGGTTAAGTTTTTTTCTTCTTATTTTGTATGAGAAATGACGGACCACATACAGAGTGAGTGAGTGAGTGAAAAACCCTCAAGAGAGAAAACACACAAGCACACTAAGGCTAAGTTCCACATGCAGAAAACGCTCTCTGAAAATCTGATTGAAAATATAATTTATCTGATTTGAGAATTGCAATTAGATCATTTATTTTGTTCATGTAGCGTTAGATGGCGCCACTAACCCCCTCCCATAGAAATGCACTGACACTTCTTCAAACGCTTGACTCACCTTCTTCCTTTTTATCACGTGGCAAACTTTTAATTGCGTCATCGCTATTTCTACACGTGCTCTCTCTCTTCACATATTATGTTTTGGGTGTTAGTTTGTCACGTGCTGATAATTAAGGTTATTTTGGACGCTTTAAGAGCTAAAAGGCTGCATTCTATTTCAACTAATTGGTGGCGAGTATAGTTTGCCACTTCTAAGGATGTTGCAGGCGCCATCTACCTTGCAGGTACACAAGTATTTTTCTATGAAACTTTCTTAAATTAGATAAATTCTGTTTTTAGTGAGGTTTTTCTTTTCTGCACGTAGGATCTTGGCTTAAGAAGAAAAACATAAAAAAAACCACAAAAATATGAAAAAAGACTTATAGAAAAATGGTTCCTTTTGAGTTTCAGAGTTTTGAGATGATTGATCAGTTATCGTATTTTTGTTAGGTCCAGTCCATACACACATTATATACATATACAAAACGAGATTCACTGATGTTCAACATAGCGGAAAATTGTCCAGGGAAAGAAGAATATGTAGACGGAAACAGGAAAAAACGAATGCAATTTTTTTGTTGTTGCTTTCTTTATATTATATACATCAGAGACTATAATACTGTATATATGTATATATATATATATATATAGCCTATATTATTATATATATAAAATATATAAATACATTATATACAGGATAATGTTTATGAAAAGAAAAGAATTGTGAGATAGTAGCCTCTAAAAACCCTTTGAAAATTGTCGAGCCTCACTGTCGCCACTTAGACCTACTTTTTAAAAAAAAAAAGTATTTGAAAAAAAAAACCCAAAAAACATGAATGGACTTCAGAAACCAGCAAATTTTTATAAATGAACTTTTTCTGCTTTTTTTATAATTTGCGAAAATGTTTCTTTCGCACTTCATTAGATTTGCAGTTCGGAAATTCAATTTAGAGACCCCCATTACCTCCAGAAATTTATTGTCAAAATATTGTCAAGAATTATTCAACAATTACCAAAAAAAACGATTTTTAAAATTTAAAATGTCATTAATATAATTAAAAAAATTAAAAATCAGTTGACTTCATGTGAAATGAACTTTATCAGACAGATGCGCCACCAAACAACAGACATTAGCAACAAAAACCTCCCAAAGTATACTCCTCATACTAGTTTCAATTGAATCTACCATGGATTTAATATTTGAATTATTCCACCTGGAAAGTTGTCTTGAGTTGAATACGAATAGGGAATACCTATATTTCGTTAAGGAATTCTGGAAATGTGAGGAACCTTTGCCACAAAAATAGACAGGCAGTTAGAAATCTGGGAGAACTTCAGTTGTCGCCGCCCTTGTTATGACCGGCAACTTGTAATTGGTTGGTTATGTAGTCTCACGTCACATGCTCCGCCCTTTTCAACATCGAACCACACAACAAACCAATTAGAAGTTGCTGGTCGTCATAACAAGGGCGGAGCCAACTGAAGTTCTCCCCGATTTCTAACTGCCTGTCAAAAATAGGGGGGAGACTTTCGTTTTTGGAAATTTAAAATGGCGTCGTTTAATGACTCAGGAAAAGTCACTTCATTTTTAATTTTTTTTTGAGAATATTTTGAAAAGAAATTTCTGGAGGTAATAAACAAAAAAAAATATGGAAACTTTATTCTGAAATTCTAAACCAGTGATCTGAAACTCGTTTCTAAACGAGGACAACACAAGGCCTGTTTCATTCGGCTCGCGGGCCACACCTGATTTTTAAGGCTTTTGACAAACTTTATAGATTAAAATACACAAGGTCCAAGCCCTTCCACCGAAAAAAAAAAAACTTCCGGTCATTTTTCATTTATGAGTTTTTATCTCATGAGGCGTGTAATAAACACAATTTTTTTAAAATGTAATTTTGATTTTGACAACTTGTAGTATAACTATAATAAGAGTTGTTTGTTTTTACAAAGATATATAACAATAGATAGAAAGAGAGAAAGAGAATAAAGACAAAAAAAAAATCACATTGAAGCTTGAGGCTTCCAATATATCTTGACGCGATGATACGATTATACAGACTTACAATTTATTGCAATCGACTGTTGTTTTGTGGCTTTTATTTTCGTTCATCTTTTCGTTTTTTATAGACATGATAACAAAATACCTATAGTTTAGAGCCGTCAAAGTGAAAAATACAGTCATTCTGTAAAATCACCAGTTAGTTAACGAAACCAGTAAATCCATATTAAGAAAAGAATAACACAAACACACAAGTAGTTAGAAATAGGTGAAAACTTCAGTTGGCTCCGCCCTTATTATGACGACTGACTTGGCTGGTTATGAAGTCTGACGTCACATGCTCCTCCCTTTTCAACGTCAGACTGCATAACCAGCCAATTAGAAGTTGCCGGTCGTCATAACAATGGCGGAGCCAACTGAAGTTTTCACCTATTTCTAACTGCCTGTCACAAACACAAGCTGAAAAAAGAAAATTCCAAATTGGAACACATCTTTTTTTATTTCGTTTTTCAGCATGTGTGATTCTTTTCTAACGCTAAGATCTCCACAAGCAAAAACACCGACTGATATCGTTTTCCGCAAAGCGACTAACTCATTTTCTCAAACCACCAATTCAGTTGCATTGAATATAATTGTAGGCATAATGTTCAAAATGCACGATTCAAGTTTAAAATTCATTCTGGAAGTTTGTCATAAAGCTTAAGAATGTGCAGATTTTCTTCTAAAGGCCTACAAAGCAAGAAAATGCCAACTGAAAATAGAATTCATCCAATTGAAATAATTCTATTCTATTTATTTAGCAGAAAAAAAAATGCAAAATAAATACAACAGAAATATTTAATTTAGATAAATTCCTATTTACAGTTGGTGTTTTCTGCGTGCGTGTGTGTGACCGTGGCCGAAAATCTACATAATGCTTTTCTTATGACAATTTCCAGATTAAAATTTTACATTTCAATCGTATATTTTGAACAATGTCTACAATTTTAATTCAGTGATACTGAAATGATAGTTTTCGAAAATTAGCTAGTAACTTTACGAAAATGACTTCTTTCTGTGTTTTCTGTGAATTGGAAATCTTCACCTGGAATTAGTGATTTCGTAAAGTGACTAATGATTTTTACAAAATGACTAACGATTTTTACAAAATGACTAATGATTTTTACAAAATGACTGAATTTTACACTTTGACAGTATATTGTATCTAACTACCCACCCCTTCTCTTCTTCTATATACAAAGTAATCTTTATGAAAGTCTTAAAAGAATTGGCTATTCGAAAGCCATAAAACTACATCGTTCACATGAAAAATTCATCTTTTTGGGGAGGGAGGAGGGTGATACATAAGAAATATATATGAAACTTCTTATAAAGTACGATGACGTCATGGTTTTTCATCACATTCTTCTCTCTCTCTCTCTTACTCTGTTAGCGGACAAATGAACATATTACACACTTTAGGGGTAAGAAGAAGAAGGATTCTAAGAAATCTTAAGAGAGCCCACCAACGAACGATGATCATCCATAATGGGCAACGAATTTTCAGATAACGAGGATAGAAACAACATGATGGACACTGGGCACTAGTCAAAATGACAGCTCTATTCATCACTTTAGAGAGAAATGATATGTCAATCTAACTAAAATGAAAGAAGAAGAAAAAAAAGGAACCTAAAAAAAAAGAGAGAGAGAGAGAGAGAGAGAGATTCAAAAAGCTTCTTGTCTTCACACATACAAGAAGAAGAAGAAAAAAATCCAACCCCCATTTTATGATGACCATACAAAAGAGAGAGACTCCCCCTCTCTCCATTGATGGGTTAAAAACTTCTAAAAGATAGTAAACCCCCAACCATCAAAAGTAAGGTTCAGAATTCACATCAAACTAACTAACTGGCCACAAGGATGTTTTCTTTTTTTCTTCTTCCAAATTGTGAAATTAAGCTTCAAATCTTCGTGAAATAAATTGTAATTTAGAACTCAAGTGAGAAAGAGAGACTATGAGGAAGAGTTATAGGGAGAGAGAGAGAGAGAGATAGGTAGAGAAAAAAACCGAAAGAGAGACTGAAAAAGAGAGAGATAGTTTAGGTAGCGAGAGAGAGACTGAAGGAGATAGAAAGACTAAAAGATAGAATACAGGAGAGAGAGAGAGATGGACTGAAGGAGAGAGAGAGAGATGGACTGAAGGAGAGAGAGAGAGGGACTGAAGGAGAGAGAGAGAGAGGGACTGAAGGAGAGAGAGAGAGAGAGGGACTGAAGGAGAGAGAGGGACTGAAGGAGAGAGAGGGACTGAAGGAGAAAGAGAGAGGGACTGAAGGAGAGAGGGATTGAAGGAGAAAGAGAGAGGGACTGAAGGAGAGAGGGATTGAAGGAGAAAGAGGGACTGAAGGAGAGAGAGAGGGATTGAAGGAGAGAGAGGGACTGAAGGAGAGAAAGAGAGACTAAAGGAGAGAAAGAGAGACTAAAGGAGAGAAAGAGACTAAAGGAGAGAAAGAGAGACTAAAGGAGAGAAAGAGAGACTAAAGGAGAGAAAGAGAGACTAAAGGAGAGAAAGAGAGACTAAAGGAGAGAAAGAGACTGAAGGAGAGAGAGAAAGAGACTGAAGGAGAGAGAGAAAGAGACTGAAGGAGAGAGAAAGACTGAAGGAGAGAGAAATGAGGGTTGGATTTTAGAAAGCGGTAATTCAAGAAATGAAGTCGTTTAATATATAATATATTGTACAAAATTATACATAATTTGCATTTCAATTCTTCTCCATTTCACCTCAATGGCTGACCTCAAAAGGTGGCTTCATTTTAATAACAAGACTTTAGCCAAACTTAATGAGATGCAATAAGTGACTTTCACAGCCTTTTGTGTTTCTTTCACTTCAGGATTTAAAAAAAACACACAAAATAGCTTCATTAAAAAAGTACCTTCATATTATAATATACCATGTTGGTGATAGTCAAACGAAAGCCATTGTTATTGCAACACATAATAACTACTCAGTAAAATTATACAAAAGTAGAACACCTCATGGTAATTATTGACCACTTGCAAAAAGATAGAAGGAAAAATCGCTTAACATAAGCAAATTTTGACATGGACTTCAAATGCCGTTAGAAACTATTAAGGTCGGAACAAACAGGCGACTTTTGAAAGACTTTTTGGTGACAAAATGAAGTCGAAGGTCGCTGGACTGTCAACGTAGCAGTGAGTGATTGCGTCCTTTCAAGGCGTAGCTTAGTGTTATCAGTGATTGCATATTTTCAAGGGGTAGCTCAGTGTTAGCAGTGATTGCTTGTTTTCAAGGGGTAGCTCAGTGTTAGCAATGATTGCGTCCTTACAAGGGGTAACTTTTTTCTGTTTTCAAATTGCACTTTTTTCACCACACACGTTCTAAAATAATAATAATTTACATAAAAATTGATAGTACACCTGGTGTGTTCTAGTGGTAACAGACAATAACACGCAGACAGACTAATGCCATGAGAACTGAGTTCTCAGGACTAAAAAACGACAATAAGCACTCAAGGGAAATAAAATCTATTGAATTGTCATCCTAGTCTCGAAGGACAATGGTCATTTTGGGGGGTTTTTCTTTCAAGATTTTAGTTTGATATTTTAAAATAGCATCGAAAAATCCACCTTTCAGGTCATCTTTTTCTGTATTCCACTTTTTGGCAACTCTGAAAAAGTTTTAAGACTTAGATCTATCATTTCTCATTCCATAATCTCAAAATCCTTTGTCGCAAATCCTGTCTTTTTCTACTTTTTTTTATATGAAATCGGTTTTAAAGTGAAAAAAGTGATGTTCTCTTCTAAAGGTTTAGAATATACAATCGAGTAGATATTGTATTTCACAATATATGGGAATAAAAGCTATGGGTGTGGTTGATGGTGGACCAACTTTTGTTTTTGGAAGCTTCAGCCACATGATATTAGAAATGTGGCATTGGGGGCCATATGTGGCTCCTTATATATCTATGGTTGACCATCTTACTTTAAGCTCACAGAAAACAAGGATGAACACAAAAAAAACCTCCTCCGCCTCCTCCTGTTTTCCAACTGTGGAAAGAAACATTATTTTCTTGTTAGTATTGAGAGAGTATTTCTTTTTATTTCAGTATATTTATTGTAATCGTAGAAAATAAAACTTTTTTTTGTTTCGATTTGAAATGAAAAAAAAAACGGAAAACAGATAAAAGAAAGGATTTATTTAAATGAAGCATTTGATGTGAAACTTAGCACATTCAAATTAGCTTTTAAATTGTGAATTGAAAGTACCCAGAAAAATATATACTAAACATTGAAATTGGAACTTCAACAAAACGTTTAGAAAAAAAAAAAACTAGGTATTTTTGGGGTGGTTTTCTTTTAAGAAAAAGCAATTTGTTTTTCTGCATTTTTTAAAAATTAATTCAAGTGAAGTTTCTTCAAAACAACTTAAGAAACAAACAGAAAAAAAAGGTTACACATAAATAAATATCAAGAGAATTTTTCAATTTGAATAATTACTCTCTGTAAGTAGCTCAAAAGACCTACTTCAGAGAGACGTCTAGAAACTGCATAAATACAGACAGTTCCCGAGTCTGACTTATATCATTCCACAGAAACATACTGGGACACTACACAGGCACACAAGGTTTCGTTTGCCCCGCCCTTTTATGACATCAGACCAAGTAACAAATCAATTAGAAATTGATGGTGCTCATAAAAGAGCGGGATAAACGAAATTTTAGTGCTGGGCACACTTGCCTGTGGGCACTACAGGGGTAATTAACATCAGCGCCATCTACACCACTAGCTTTTTGCATGGGTTACAACGGGTTCCAAGATAAGTCCCAGGTTAAGTCGAATTTTTATGTAACGGTCTGGCTGCAATTATACGACTAAGTGTGGCGCAAATGGCAATACGGAATAGTGACGTCATTGAGATACACGACTTTGGCTGAAAGTGACGTCACTATTCTGTATTGCCGTTGGCACCATACTTAGTTGCATAATCGCAGCCAGACTTTTACATACAAATTCGACTTAAAAGAAGATTCTTGAGAACGGAACTCGTTTGTAAATCTGGGGACTGCCTGTAATACATTG
Source organism: Brachycybe producta (assembly GCA_036925085.1). Classification (NCBI taxonomy): domain Eukaryota; kingdom Metazoa; phylum Arthropoda; class Diplopoda; order Playtdesmida; family Andrognathidae; genus Brachycybe; species Brachycybe producta. The sequence continues at coordinate 9,909,291 of JAUPFP010000002.1, read as the reverse complement.
TGAAAATAACCTATTCAAACATGGCAATACAAATTCACAACGCAAATGTAAAGAAATATATATACCACACAACACAAAAGACAAAGATAAAGCACAGAAAAATAGATAAACACAAATTTACGCTCGTATACATGAATAACAAAAGGTGCGTTCAGTTTCATAGCGCTTTTTGAAAAGAAAAAAAAAACACCAAGAGTATGAGGCGCCGATAATGTGAAACTACTATTAATTGATCAGATTTGAATCATTTACATGTATATAAAACAATTTGGCCTATAGTAATAAAACAAGAAATGTGTCTCATACACAACAAGCTATTTGAGCTTCCTGAAATATGCTTAGAAACTGAACGGTACATATGAAAGACCAAGGATGCATTCATTCAGTTTCAAGCTGTTTGAGCTGCTTTAAAAGTGCTTAGAAACTGAACGGTACATATGAATGACCAAGAATGCATTCATTGAGTTTCAAGCTGTTTGAGCTTCTTCAAATATGCTTATAGAAACTGAACGTACCTTCATGAATGCCCATTGATCTGGAGTGCAATCATTCAGTTTCAAGCTGTTTGAGCTGCTTTAAAAGTGCTTAGAAACTGAACGGTACATATGAATGACCAAGAATGCATTCATTGAGTTTCAAGCTGTTTGAGCTTCTTCAAATATGCTTATAGAAACTGAACGTACCTTCATGAATGCCCATTGATCTGGAGTGCAATCATTCAGTTTCAAGCTGTTTGAGCTGCTTTAAAAGTGCTTAGAAACTGAACGTTCCAAAATGACACCATAAATTATATTATGATGTTTATCTCTCTAACCAAGGTTCAGTCTCATATTTTGTTCAGTTATTGTTTGGCCAACTAGTCCAGTCTTTTTGCTCTTTAACCTGATTATTATATATAAAAATGAAATTGAATTTATTCAGTTTGTCAGCTATATATAAGTGTATATAGATATATGTAAGTATGAATATACATAGAAAAGTCGCCTAAAAATCTATATTAAGGTCGGTGTCATTCTTTCGTTGTGTCCGTTAGAAACTCTGAAGAAGAAGAAGAAGAAAAAAAGCGACGAAAAGATCCGAGTTAAAGTCAAATAAATGGTAAGAGAAAGATGGGAGTGTTAAAAATAGAGAGATCGCGTAGGGAGAGAAAAAAAGCAAAAGAAAAACTGGTCTAAAAAGTCATCTCAGTGTCGTTTTGTGACCCCCATAATGAAAGATTAGGAAGTGCTTGATTCGATAAGAGTGTGGAAGTAACTGGCAATACAAGAAAAAGACGTAAAAATGAAAACATTTTGGCCAGCAAAAGAGAGAGAGAGAGATAGACACACTTTAGCCAATGGTGTTGCCAAAAAGCAACTAGGGTGTGACTAGTACATGATAAAAATGGACTACTTACAGTACTGACTATAACAATAGACATTCAAACGTGAATTTCTTATACAAAACACAAATGTTGACTTTTTTTTTGCTTTCTTGGCAACGATTTCAAAATTTAGGACAAAATTTAGGAGAAAATTCAAGAAAAGAAAACTTAAACCCTCTGAAAATAATATTAAAACATAAAAATCCTATTTATTGTGCGTGTAGCATTAGATGGAGCCACTTGCCCTCCTCCAATAAAAAATGTACGTGACACTTCACACCTTCTTCCCTTTTTTTTCCACGTGGCAAACTTTTAATTGCGTCATTGCATATTTCTACACGTGCTCTCTCTTCACTTATATTGTGTTCTGGGGTTAAGTTTGTCACGTTGCTCTGATAATTAAGGTTATTTTGGACGCTTTTAGAGCTAAAAAAGGCTGCATTCTATTTCAACTTATTTGGTGGCGAGTGTAGTTTGTCATCTAAGGAGGTTGCAAGCGCCATCTACCTTCCAAGTATTTTTCTATGGAGTCCTCTTAAGTTTTTACTAATTTAGGAAAATGAACAATATAAATTACAGCAGGTGTGAGAGAGAGAGAGAAAGAGAATTTGTCTTGAAAGTTTAAGCTTAAAATCGTGAATAGATTTCTAATTAAAGACAGGGAAAAGTGAAAAGTTCCAGATTAATTGCAAAATGTTTTCTTTAAATTACATTTGTTAATTAAACTTTTCTGAAAGTTTTTCGCTCTTCTTCTTGTTATTGTTGCTACTTTTATCTCTTGAAAGAAAGAAAGAAATAAAGAAAGACAAAAACCCTGTTTTAATTAATGATATTGATTTATAAATGGGTAAACAACCGCATAAAGGAAAAGAGAAACTAGTACAGTTTCAATCAATTTTGATTAAATTAACTAGTTTACAGTCTAGAACGAACAATAATTATTAAGTGTGATTGGTGGAAATAGGTAAAGGTTTATGTTCTATTCAAGTATTGTAGAATATCGATTAGATCTTGACTCTTGATAATCCGGACTTCCGGATAATCTGGACTGACCTTTATCATACCTAACTTTCCTTAAACTCTACGATGTGTTCATCGTTTAAACGATTTAGTTCTTTATCTGTTTGATTGAGGCTTACGATGTGTGGACGTCGTTTGTTGTTTAGCTCAACACTTGAAAAAGAAACATTCTTATGGTTTTCTTTTTTGTCATCGATGCAAAATGGCGTCTTTTTTCAAATTACCTCACTTTCCTTAACTCTTAAATCTCTTGAATCTCCGCGCCTGTCTGTCAAGGATGGCGTCTTTTCATAGAAAATACATTGCGGTGTCAGACCTTCAAGCTTTTTATTGTCGAAAAGTGTTTCAAAAACGGCCTGTGTGCCAAAGCCCTTAAAGTAAAAAAAAGCGATTTTCCGGATTATCTGGACTTTCAGTACATCTGATTCAATTTACTCCGGATAATCGAGATTCTACTGTAAATGGTTTCTTTATTGACCAATAGATGTCTCTAAAAACACTCGAAATTTGGTCCCCCTTTCCAAAATATCTTGATTGATTTACAACTTGTGTATTTGTCTTTTAAGAAACTATCTTCTTCATAGAGCTTAGTAATAGACTTTTTCATTTCCTCCTCTTCCACCTCATTCACCCACAGGTTTTCTGTCTTTTTCTGCAGAAAAAAAAATAGTCTGTGGTTAGAGGATTCTCAGCTTTTGACCTGATTGGTTGCTTCCAAAAGCCACGACTTTTTTTGTGAGAAGGAGTTGGGAGGGTTTTTAAGGGGTTTTTTTTGTGTCACACATGTGGGTATAGGAGGGAACAGAACATTTTAACATTGTGACTCGCTCAATTTGTCACCTGTTTAGTCTTATGTCACTATTGACACATCTAGCCATTGGTCAGTAGAAGACCAACACACAAAAAAAAGACCAAAAGCAAGACCACACTCTATATTTACTGACACACAAGTGACAAATGAAAAACTTCCCTTTTTTTAACTACAAAATTCTATTTTAACAATAAAATGAAAACCTTTTAACACGAAAAAAATAACACGAAATATATATGTTCAGTTCCGTACTTCAGTAGGGTTTTCATATATTTTAATTCGTTTAAGACGAAACGAATAACACGAAAATATTCGGATTACACAAAGAAATGTTTTAGTCTCATGAATAAAAATCTATTTAAAATCCTTTTTTAAACACGAAAATGTTTTAAGACCGAGTTAAATTATCGCATTATTTGTTTTACCATAAATATATTATACAATATGTTGTTCAAATTCTTTTTAACACGAAGATTGGTTAACACGAAAAAAATATTTTGGTCCTTTCAAGCTGTTTCCACTGTATATGAATCATTGTTATACAGGGCGCATTTGGGGGAAAAAACATGTCCGGAAACTAGGGACGAACTAGAAAGTGCGGCAATGTAAAGAATTTTCATGACGATATAGAATGGACTCTGTATCGGCCAGAAAATTTTTTAATTTGCGCGGTTTTTATGGTGAAAACGTCTGCCATATTATACAGACAAAATAGCCATAAAAATGTTGAAAAATGAGAAAAATTCATACCAATACAGAGTGGACTCTGTATCGGCCTGAAAATTCTTTAATTTCCACACTTTCTATGATGATACTGATTAGTCAGTATCGTCATATAGACGTTTACCCCGTCCCCGGAAACTATACTAACTCCACCTACTCTTCTCAAGGAACCATTCGTCTAATAATTCGCATGGCGGTATCCTTTTGGGTCGAAATTATTTCGGTCAACAAGCCTCATGGATTGGTTTGGAGGCTAACAGTGACGTCAATAAAAAGTAATAGGGAGTTGTGAATGAAAGAGCTACCAAAAAAAATATAACCCTTTCTCCCTAACCTATCCTAATCAAACCAAACCGAACCGAACCTAACTATTTTGCTCCTCACCGCTCCCTATTACTTTTTATTGACGTCACTGTTAGCCTCAAATCCAATCCCTGAGGCTTGTCGACCGAAATAATTTCGACCGGAAAGGAACACAGCAATTTGCATACTTGTTTTCTTGAGAAAATTATATTAAATATAGTGACCTTCAAGTGTGAAAAAGATCAGATATGTGTAGACGTCATTTTTGCACCAATGACCTCTTAAATCATATGAGGTTTTCGTTGGCCTTATATACATATATATATATATATATATATATATATATATATATATATATATAAGATGAACATGACATAATTAAGCTCATCCGGAAATTCTTTATTGTTTGTGTATAGAAAAGCAGATCAATCAACCTTCAAGATTGTTAACACAGTACAAAGAAATAAGTCTTTAAGTTTCCGAATTTGGCGCTCTCATAGTAAAACAACAAGGGTTGAGGTGTGTGAAACTTAACAGGAAAAACAAAACAAAAAAAAGATCCTGTTTTTTAAGCTAAAACTTATTTCCAAACTAATCTTAATCTTGTCTTCAAAGAAATGAGGTTTCTAATTAGAAAAATACACCTAAGAATCACATGATTAATTTGCTCAGAAGAAGAAAAAAAAACGACAAGGAAAAAGAAGGATTGAAATTGATGAAAACAAATGGTGGATTTTTGTTGTTTTGTTAAAAGAAAAGTTAGCAGATCAATTCCAAACAAACAATATTATTTTCTTTGTCTCTAAGAAAAAGACTAAAAAGACATAAGAGAGAAAGAGAGAGAGAGAGAGAGAGAGAGAGAGAGAGAGAGAGAGAGAGAGAGAGAGAGAGAGAGAGAGAGAGAGAGAGATGTCTTAAAACACAAATACAACTTTTATGAGCAATCTTTATCTTTTCTCTTTTCTCCATTGAATTCATTTCACATTGAACTAACCAAAAAAGAGAGAGTACTTTTATCTATTAATACTCTCTGATGCTGTTTTTATATTTAAAACAAAAAGCTCAGAAATAACACATCAATAAACATAAGCCTAGATTTCTTAATCCTTATACAAAAGCCATTCTACATTTTTGCATTTTTTTTTTTACTTAAAAAGAAACTCAAGTAGTCTGGGTTTATAAACTATTATTGGTCTTTTAATATTTGAAAAATCGAATAGATCTTCAAAAAAATAAAATTGCAAAGAAAAATTGTAAGAAAAAAAGGCCAATTAAAATAAACAATTTAACAACAAGAGCTGAAAAAAAAACTTAATTTTATTTGTCTAAAAGCCTAGTTTTTTTTAATGTGAAACTCAATTCCCTTTATTACATTATCTTGAAATTGTTTTCATATAATCAGAATACAAGGTGCTACTAAAGGAAATAAATTAAAAGGGGTTCCACTGACAAAATACTTGTGTAAATTGCAAGGTAGATGGCGCCTGCAACCTCCGCTGAGGTGGCAAACTACACTCGTCGCCAATTAGTTGAAATAGAATGTAGTCTTTTAGCTGTAAAAGCCACGTCCAAAACAATCTTAATTATAAGCACGTGACAAACTTACCCAGAACACAATATAAGTGAAGAGAGAGCACGTGTAGAATTAAAGCAATTAAAAGTTTGCCACGTGGAAAAAAAGGAAGAAGTGGGGCTAGTGGCGCCATCTAAAAGCTACAGGGACAAAATAAATGATCTTACTTGCATTCTTAAATGAAAAAAAAACATTTTTTATGTTGCCATTGTTATACAAATAGTGTATGTTTTGAAAACATCCTGTATTTTAATATGCAATTTGTACAAACAGTTGGTGGTTTTATCTTCTAAATCCCCACCTGAAAACAAAAACAGAAGACAAAAAAAAAATTAAACAACATTTACCCCCCCTCCCATCTTTATCTCTTTTATTGAGGATAAATTAGATGTATCAAATACGCCCTCTACCGAGTAAATAGGTTTTTTTTTTGCTTTTTTCTAATAATAACAGGGATGCTACATCTTAAAGCAAAAAAAAGTGATAAATGAATGGGCCTAATGCTTCAAACTGCCATATTATTTGAAGAGCTAAAAAGAAAAAACTGTCTGCCTAAGAAGAAAAAAATACCCAGAGATGAAAAAAAATCAATGGTGATTTAACCCTGGGTGGTGGGATGTTATAAAATGGAGCGCCATTGCAGATTTATCTTAAGAAGAATTACCCTTTTCCTTCCTCCTTCTTCTTCTTCTTCTTCAAAGTTCCAACACAACAGATTTTTTTAATAAAAAAAATCGCTTCTTAGTGCTCTTATTTACTAGAATGGGCACGTAAAACGTCTAGTCTTATTATAAAAAATGACTATCTTAAGGTGGTTTTTAAAGTGTCAACGCGCTTCTCGATATCTTGATTGTTCTGTCTTTCAGATGCAAAATGAAGAGAAACTCAATTGTGTTTTAGAAACTAGAAAGGTAGCTCCAGCACTTAAAATGTATTTTCATGTTGATACCTTACAAAATAAGCTTTATATGTCAATTTGAAATAAAGTTTATTTTTAAAAGATAAAAATACCCTTAAGTGATGAAGCTACCATTCTAGTTTCTAAAACACTTTCTAGTTTCCCCTTATTTTTTGCTCCTCAAAGACAAAATAATCACTGAATTCGAAGGGAGCGTTTGCACCTTATAAGAGTCTTTAAGGCACACGAACCACTTTTGAGTGGTTGAGTTCGACTACAAAATGATGTCGAAAACGACAACCGGTGGTTGATCTGTCGTTGACAATGTATTGCTATGAAAATCCTTCAGACCTTTCAATACGAGCAACAACGCTCGCTTCATTTTGCAGTCGAATTCGACAACTGAAAAGTGGTTCATGTGTGAAAGCTCTAAGAGCCTTGGCACTTGGACCACTTTTGAGTGGTCAAGTTTGACTGCAAAATGTTGTCGTCAGTGGCTGAACTGTGGTTGACGATGTATTGCTATAAAAAGACGTCGGGCCTTCGCACACGAGCAAGTGGTTCGAAAGTGGTTCGTATGCAAAAGTCTCTAAAGGCGCAGTCACACTAGGCTGGTTTACAAGCCACTGGTTGCTGCTGGCTATTAGCAGCAACAGCAAGCAGCAGCTGCTTTGGGTTCGCACTTGTCCAGTCACTGATGGTATTAGCAGTGCAAGTCATCCAATCACCGTCTTGCAAAAACACAAACTCTAACAACAACCAACCCAAGCAGTGGAGTTTCAACTGCCCACTAGTGCCACTACTAGCAACAAAAAGTTCACACTAGATGGAAGCAGCAGGAAGGGAGTCACATGACCAGCTGGTAGCTGCTAAAGTTGGACATGTCCAACTTCACCAGCCGCTGTTAAAATCACTAGCCCGCTGGAGAAAGCAGCTGCTAGTAGCAGTTCAGACTATGCTGCTAGAGCGCTACAACCAGCCAGCAGCAACCAGCGGCTGGGAAACCAGCCTAGTGTGACTGCGCCATAAGACAACTCGGATGTTTTACCAGCACCACTCTTAGTATAATGATAAAAACAAAAAAAGATGCCGTACTTTCTGCTTACTTTTTAAAGACAACCACTAACCAAGTACGATCGTTTCTCAGCTTGTACAAATGTTTTAACAGTAGCAGTAGCAGCTGCTACTGTATATTTTTTTACATAGAAAAATACGCAAATCGATGAGGAAATCAAGGAAGTACTAAATTTGCGCTCGAACCTGTTAAAGAATCTCCCCCATCCATTAATCATAAAGAAAAGAGATTCACACAATTGGGTTGCATCTTCCACTTTGTACACGTCACACACATCTGTCATTATGCATATATAGTGTGTGTGTAGTAGAAAAAATAGCTTTTCAGAAAATGCAACTTAAATTCCAGTCAAATTTTCTCCTCAAATTTTAAAGCTAGAAGTAGTGACAGAAATTATTTTAAATTGTATTTAAGAAGTTTGTTGATATATTTCATAAATTTCATGAAATATTTCAATAAAATAAATCTCATAAGATTGCCCATCACTATTTTTTTTATATCAATGTCAATGTACCCATTGTTATGTGTTCTCCCTTCTGTATAGTTTCTATATAAAATTCATACCAATGGCAACAAGAAAACGCAAAGAAAAGCATCAATTGTAATATTATTATTCAGTTTACACCGATATCAACTTGATACAGATATATGGACGGACAACGATGCCTTAAAGGCCTATAAAAAAAAGGGGGTGGTCAAGCTGAATGACCTTTTGAGCCACAAATATGAAAAGAAAGTGCTTGAAAGTGCAACACAATCGTTTACACCCACGCAAATGCTTGCTTTCACTTCGTTAGCGCTTTTGAAGCGAATCCAGAAGGTGAGATGTTTTTTTTTTAATGTCAACGCAATATTTTCAGACAAATTTTTTCAGGAGTAATTCAATTTTTGATCAATTACTGAAATTTTGACATTAAAGGCGCCTCATACTTAGCAAGCTTCTTGAGTTGCTTCTTGATTTACTTTTCTAGTTTTAAAAACACTTTCAGTTTCTTCTTAATGTTGCTTCTGAAGTATTCTAGAAACTAGAAGAGTAAAAACTAGCAGAGCTCGAAGAGCTTTTACACAAAACCATCTTAAGTAATTCATTTGCTTTTCTAGTTTTCAAAACACTTTGTATTTCTTCTTAATGTTGCTTCTGAAGTATTTTAGAAACTAGAAGAGCAAAAACTAACAGACCTCGAAGGGCGTTTACACTTCAACCCCATCTTAAGTAATTCATTTGCTTTTCTAGTTTTAAAAACACTTTCCGAATCTTCTTAATGTTGCTTCTGAAGTATTTTCAAAACTAGAAGAGTAAAAAACAACATTAAAAATGATTTAAAAAAGGTATTTTCTGTCAACAGCTGTCTAAATTATTACAATAAAACTTTTTTAAAAAATGTGCTTTTTATATAAAGTATATAAAATAGAATGAATTCTATTGATGGAAATTTTGAATAGAAAGTAAAAGGAAAAAGGACCCACACACACATGTGTCAACTCTTTTCAATATGTGATATATATATATATATATATATATATATATATAAATGTAAAAACGACGATGCTAAATACGGAGATAATTTGGGTTACCATTATCAACGCAAGACCGAGTAAATTAAATGTACTGGAACTTATGGAGGATTCTGCATCAGTAAATACAGAAAAAGAAGATGAAAAAAAATATATATTTGTTGGCTAATTTTGGAGATTGTTATTTTTTTGAAAAACTGAAATGATGAGGAAGAATGAAAAAAAAAAAGGATGGAATTGAAGAAAGGAAAAAAAAAACACATCCAGACTGGGTTCTCTCTCACTCTCTATTAAGGATTTGCATAAACATCATTATGCATAGTTATTGAAACAAAAATATTTCTACAGGACATAAAAAACTAGAAAAATATAAATTCATTTCTGTTCAAAGTCGTTTGTTGCCATGAAACACGTTTTTTTTAAAAAAAAAACTGAATTTAATGGCCATTCGAATATAACCCATAATAAGATCAAAAAATAATATCAAAATGTAGCTTACATAAAAATTCACTAGATGGCATAACAGTTGTAGTAATGACAAAAAACTAGAAAGTTAACAAATGCTAAAAATGAATCAAAATGAAATTTCTTGAATTATTTTATTTATTGCGGCATTAGAAAAATAGTAAATTTCATCTTAACTAGAATGGGAAAAACAACCTCAGTGTTTTATTATAAACTAGAATAGAAATAAGAATGACTTGAAACTAATTTCATAATTTTATCTTTCAAAAATGAATGTTACATTGTTTAAAGGCAAAAAAATAATTATGCTTTTTGCAATCAAAGAAGACTGGTTAGAGGCTTAACTCTAGGTGAAATCTGAAGTTAATTCTAAGTCCACGCAATAAAAGAGATCTAGCCTCTAAGCAGCCTAATTGGTTGAAAAAACATGATTCTTTTTTGCCTTAAACCATAAAACATTTATTTTGAAAGATAAATTAAGATAGATTAATTTTAAGTCACTCTTATTTTTATATTCTAGTTTATAATAAAACATTGAATTTTTCAAAGACAAGATTTAATGTTTTTTCATTAAATTTGATGTTACAAACTAGAATATAACATTTATTTGGAGAAACAAAAATATTTTCATTACATTACTTCTATTTGATTTCTTTACTCTTCTAGTTTCTAATAAACTTTGAATTTCTTCTAAAAAATTACTTGTGATGAGAGTAGAACAACAACTGCCGCGTTTATAGTCCACATTTCACAATGACGTCCTCCTAGACTTAAATTCAAATTGCACAACATATGACAATTTCAAAAATTACTCTGCAAGCAGCCAAGAAGACCTATGGCAGAGGGAAAAAAGTCTAATTGCAGCATGCGAAATGCATTGTCAAAACCCAAAGATATATAAACCCAATAACAATTGCAATGTCTTCTGCTGCAACTGAAATAGTAAGTGGAACGAATTTAACCCCAAAAGTAGGCCTACTAAAATTTGTGTTTTAAAATAAACTATTTCAAATTTAAATCCATTCCTTACCATTTGGAAATCCTATTTATTTGCGCTTTATTCCGCTACAAATGCATATGATTTATGCTATTTAAGTTGTTAGCCTCTATCTCCAACCCTTGCTGTAGTCCCAGTTAGAATCGTTCCAGCTGGAATACACCAATACGAATCGGTCCTTGTGGAAATACCAACTATAAACACAGCATAAAACCTAATGATTTAAAATTCTAATTATTATAATGGTTTCAAATGAACCAGGTTTGGATTTAGGACCTAAACTAATTAAAAACTGTTGTACTAAGAGGGGAAAAGAGAGAGAGAGAGAGAGAATGGCAGAGAGAGAGAGAGAGAGAGAGAGAGAGAGAGAGAGAGAGAATGGCAATGAAAGCCCATTAACGAAAACGTCCAAAATAAACTAGAAATGAAGTGCATCTTCAACAAGCTTAAAGAACATTTTCCAAATGTGGTAGTTGGTTGTTTGCTTGTAAACAGACAAACAGAAAAACACCTTTTAGAATTGATTGTTGATGTTAGTCCACATGACCCCTTTAGGAATTTTATATAAGGACACGCTATTACAATGGGCATAAATACTTTAAGACATTAAAAGTAAACTATGTATGTGTGTGTAATACATGATATTCTTCAGGGAGAGAAAAAAGGGGGGAAAATCTATTTGCTTATATTACAGTCTTAACATTACCTTTTATCATGTTTTAATGAAAAGTAGGGCCTACTTAGTACTTACATACATAAATGAACAACATTACATACACCTTTAAACACCATTTTCTTTCTCTCCCCCTTTTTTTTAACTTTCAAACATCAAAACCTAAAAACAAACCATTAAATAATTGAGTTTCATATAAAGAATAGACGCTTATGATTATTATTATGATATTATGATGATGGTTTTTTTTCTTATTCAAAAGAAGACGAAAAAAAACAACAACACATCAAACAATAGACCAGATCTTAGACCAAAAAAGACAATAAAAACTGCATTAATTAAACATAAAAGACAATAACGAACAGAATTATATTTATATATAGGTTACTGTCAATCTGCGGAATCAGTCAATCTGCGTATTGCCTAAGCAATCTGCAAAACAACCAATCTGCTAGTGAATTTGCAAAATTCAACACCTAAAATGCATTGAATTTTGCAGATTGACTAGGAGTTTGGTGGATTTGCAGATTGCATAACCACCAACTTGCTAGTGAATCTGCAAAATTCAACATCTAAAATGCATTGAATTTTGCAGATTCACTAGCAGGTTGGTTGTTTTGCAGAATTCCCTAGGTAACCTGCAGATTGACTGATTCCGCAGATTGACAGTAACATATATACCTAAAAAAAATGAGAGGGGGGGGGGGGAAGGTTTTAAAAGATACCTGTGAGAACTTAGTCAAAAATTCTCTCTGGAGTAAATTACAAAGAGAGAGAAATATAATAAGATATTATATGATAAGAAATAAGAAAACTGATAGATAATAAAAAAGAGGATGTATTTTTTTTTTCTAAAGACAAATTGTTCTAAAGTAGGTCTATTTGGGGGTCTCTTCTAACATTCATTACTTTTCATCTCTTTATACCAAAAGAATAAGAAGAAAAACCTTCGTTCCATTCTCCCTATTTTTCTAACAATTCAAAGCAATGGAAAGTGAATGAATGAAGATGCTAGCAATAAAAATACATGTAATAATAATAATAATATCCTCTAGTGATTGCCCTAAAAGAAGAAGAAATCTAAAAAAAATCCTTTCCTTTTTTGAGTAGGAAGTTAATCTTTAAGGGCATAAAGAACTTAACATTTTATTATTTGGCTTTCTCTTCTTCTTTTAATACTTCTCTCTACCCTTCTTAGTTTAACGTTTATAATTAAAAGCAAAATCTTGATAAAAAACTAGAAAGAAAAAAAAAACACTTAGAGGCTATATTTCGTCAAAGGTGTGTTTTGAGAAAATCAATTAGTACACATAATTACTAGACAATGTGTAAAATCACCAATTTTCTATTAGATCTCTCTCTATAGATCAAAATTAAGAGAAACATGGAAAGTATTTTGTTAAGAAACTAGAAGGGTAGCTCAATCACTTAAGAGCGTATTTGAATGTTGATATCTTTCAAACTAAGATTTTTAAATGAGTTTGAAAATGACAAGATTGTTTTTTTTTTGTCTACAAAATGTTTATTTTGAAAGATATCAAACATGAAATTGCTATTAAATGTTTCAGCTAGTTCTAGTTTATAAAACACAATTTTTCATGAGTGTTGTGATTTGAAACTTCTGAAACTGCATATTCTGCAGTTTCAGAAGTTTCAAAACTCATGAAAAAACATCTTAAATAATTCCATTCTGTTTATTTGGCAGAAAAAATGAAAATAAATAGAATACATTATTTAAATTAAGTTATTAAAGTTTTTTTCTGCGTGTTTTCTTGATTTAAAATAGTTTTAAAAGTATAAATGCCTTGAACGTGTTTTAGAAACTAGAAGGGTATATCTCAATCACTTAAGGGTTATTTTTCATGTTGATATTTTTTAAAATAAGCTTTTTATGTGAGTTTGAAAATGGCCCAACTTTAAACAGATGATTAATTTTTTCATTTAAAAAGTTCATATTGAAAGATATCAACATGAAAATACGTTTAATTGATTATGCTACCATTCCAAAACACTAAGTTTCTCTTAATTTTGTTTCTGAAGGACAGAATTAATCAGAATTCAAAAATCAGTTGTTTGGTGAAGCAACATCTTAACTCATTTAGGCATTCTGTACAATGGCTAAATTTCCATTTCCACGTTGACTTTAAAATAATACAACTGAAAGTTTGTTTCTAAAACGACAACAAGCATTTGAGGTACCCTTTCCTGAAATCGAGTTAAATGAAGGAAAAAGAAAAGGGTTTTGGTTATTTTGCTGGAACCAAGAAACAAATTGCCTGTATTAAGGTTGCTATTTATACAGGGTGTGTGTGTTATAAAGAATTAAAACATATACACACACACAAAGAATATATTACATAGCCTACCGAATAAATAAACGCAACATGGGATGCATTCATAGCCATAACAAGCTATTATAATAGTTTGTTGTTTTTTCTTCTTATCCAGACAATTGCCAAATGACGTCATACAAGTAATATGTGTCTACACAGCACAAAAAATAAATAATCGTAAAGGTGCAAAGGGAATGTAAAAAAATATCATTTTTGAGACATGGTGTATCATCTAAGGATATGTAGAAAAGGTTACAAAAACAAAAACACATTATGCAGATGTAATAAACCATGCAGGTTTTCTTAAGTCTAAAAAGGACCCTTAAAAATATCCAATTCTAGAAGAAGAAATAAAAAAAAATACTAGTAACCCTCTCCCCCTGGAAATTTCCAAAACAAGACTATAAAATGTGCACTCAATAGTCATGATTATCAGGAGAACCACACAGTACTGTATAATAGAAGCTAAAGACCGTACTTGGCTGTATCCCATCTGAGATGATTACGTGGGCTGGAGGTGGAGGCTAACAGTGACATGTGGTAGCGAAACAATTATAAACAGATGAGCGGGTAAATAGCAAAAAGCATATGCAATTGGAGCGGATTTACAGAACCAAAATGGAGTGCAAAATATCACCTTGGTTACATACAGGTAGCCAAGGAAGAATCCTAGACTGGACACACCATGGTGGTTCTCCATTGCTTACCAAGCAATGGAGCAGATGCCACTGGGATTTCGTCTGCACCCACCATTTTGGTGTTGGGTACCTAAACCAGATTGTCACAGGAGTGACAAGATAAAAGGACTGCTAATTTATCTCAAAATAATATCAAATCAAAGGTTCCGTGTTATTCGAGCTAGTTTTTTCCCATCCAAATTGACCATATCCAAGCTGGTCCGGATAATCCGGACTCTATTCTATTTCAATTTAAATCCATTCTTTACCATTTGTAATTTTTTTGTGCTCCATTCTGTTCCAAATGCATACTTCAAGCTATTTAACCCGCTCATTTGATTATTTTTTTGGTTGTGCTACTTTCACACCACTGCTAGCCTCCAACTCCAACAATCGCCATCATTCGAGTTAATCGAAAATAGGAGAGAGCCTCATTCGTTCTATTTTTTTTTTTCTGAAACAATTCGTTTTAGAAAAAAAAAAAATAGAACGAATGAGGCTCCCTCCTATTTTCGATTTAATAAGAAATTAGAATAAATGAAATGCACATTGAATACAAAATTTATGTGAAGTTTCTCTTAAATGAGTTGTTAAAATGGAGACAAGTTAAGAAAATCGAAGATATATACTTTAATTTCAATGATGCTTTTTGGTGAGAGAGATGAATGTTTTTTTTGAAAACAATATATATTGTTTTGTAAACCTTTATATCTTCTTTTTTTTTTTCCAAAAAAAAAAGCTTTAGCTTTTAATTTGAACAGCTAAATGATCTTTAGAGGTTTTGAAAATCGAACAACCTTCAGAATTTTCCTTTTTTTTTTGTGAAAAAAAAAAAAAAATCAGACAATTTGCTATTGGCGCAGGAAATGATTTTAATCTTCGTTTAGTGATTATTTGAAAGGGAGGAGGAGGAGATGGAGAAGATGAGATTTAGAGGTTTCCGTTTTCAATAGAATAGAAATGAATCAACAGTGAAATCGATTGAATTGAAAAAAAAACCTATATATTTATTTATATTGATGAAAGTTAGCTCCACCTAAAATTATAAAATTTATCAACTGAATTCTTATGATGAGCCGTATCATAACTGGTACATTTTTTCCTTAAATTACGATAAATTGTAAGTTAGATGATTAGTAAAAGACAAGTCAGAAAAATGCATTTTTTTACTCAAAAAATCCTGCATGCTAGAATTCTAGCCTCTAACCATGTTTTTTGAGTGAGAAGTCCACCTGTTAATCTTGTCAAATTTTGACGGAGGATCCTCGAATGACCTGTCCATGCAGGATCCGCCCTTATAGGAGGAGGGTACACCTTAAATTAAACTCATTTTTCAATGAAATAAAACAATTTACACTCCTGTAGTTTCAAAAAACAAAAACAAAAATGTCTCAGTAGAAATAAAAAGCTCTTGAGTATCGAAAAACGTAAGTTTTTTCTATTATTTACTTGTTAAAATGCATTAAAACACAAATATCCCATAATTTGCAAAGCAAATATGCAATTTAACCTTGATGGTCTTCCATACTTTTCTTAAAATGGATTTTTCTGATTGGTCATTGGAACATTGTGAGCCAATCAGTTCATCGTGCAATCTTTTTTTTCTTTCTATCTAATATCTTGTACACAACACACGGAGTTAATTGAATTCAAATTAAATGTGTTTAGGTGAATTATACGGAATCCAGTTAAGGCCAGGAACCAAATAAAAATTGACTTTATTATTAATATTTTAAATTGAAATACTAAATCAATATTTTGTCAATAAATTATATTTAAGTAATTTGAATTCGACATATTGTTTGTTTGTCCTTCACAGGGCTCTGTAGAACACATTATTTAAATTGCATTTAAATTATATCAAGTGTGAACTAGGTATAAGAAAATGAACTCACCATTTTCATATACCAACCAGTAATCTTGAGTTGACAAGTTTTCAGTCTGGCATTTTTTTTATTGAAAAAAAAGTGTGATTTTGTTTTGTTGTAAACTTCAGACATCCGTTTTAATCATTTCTTTAACATTAGATATTTTCAAAGCTTTTCTGTTGTTTTTGTTGTCTAAAATGTATTTAAAAAAATGCCGAAATTTATGAGAACTATTAGTTGAAACGTTACAATAGATAAACGTCTATTCAATCTGAAATTGTGAGAGTTGAAGGAAAGCGAAAGAGAGAAGAAAAAAATGGTGTCTTAAGATAGTAGTTGTGTTTCTTAAGATTATTTTTCTGAGGTAGACGACGACGACGACGCATTTTTCCCCCCTTTTTCCTTCCTTCCTTTTTTTTGAGTATGTTTTTTTTCTTCTCCTATTCTTCTTTTTACCTCATCACAACAAAAGATTTATTTGTGCCTATCTATAGCACACACCTCAAGAGGGTCTATATATTTTTTATATTTTGGCAGACCTGGAGGCTCCCATTACTTTTTAACCCATTACTAAATTCACTTTGGCGTTTCTTCAGGGGATTAAAAAAAAAGAAGAGGTAGGAAAAAAAAAGAACTTGCGACCTGTGAAATTACAACGAGCACATAACACACACAAAAAAATCTCAGTTTTTTTTTCCTATTCTCTTTGCTATTATTTATTCTTAGCCACATTCTCAAAAAAGATGGGAGAAAAAAAAAAACGATTTAGAATCATTGGAAATAAAATATAAAAGCAAAAGAAGAATAAAAAAAAGTTTAGGTAAATTTATTCCATGTTCAACATAAAAGGCTCAAAATGTGGCTCACAAAATCTAACTTGAAGCTTGTGACGTCAGAGAGGGATTCATCAAAAAAGATAGGCTTATGTCATTGTCCTGATATGATGGAGTTTATAAAGTTACTAGAACGAAAGCCCGTCTTCGACGATGGGTGTGATAGTCAGAGAGACACATGCAGAAAAAAAAACATACAACAGAAAACATACAAGAAAATCACTGCAACTTTTTCTGTTTGAAATGTGATTGAACACACATGCAGAACAGAAATGCGACACGCCATCTATTGTGAAACACAAACAACACGTGTTCCACACAGGCAGTTAGAAATTGGGGAGAACTTCAGTTGGCTCCGCCCTTGTTATGACGACTGGCAACTTGTAATTGGTTATGTAGTCTGACATCACATGCTCCGCCCTTTTCAATATCGAACCACACAACAAACCAATTAGAAGTTGCCAGTCGTCATAACAAGGGCGGAGCCAACTGAAGTTCTCCCCGATTTCTAACTGCCTGTGTGTTCCACAGGCTAATCAAGATGGATGATCAAACAGTAGTTGCAACATACCATTGTAATAATGTTGTTTGCTTTGAGTCTACAAAAATGTTTTGATGATGTCATGTAAGCTACAATCCTATTGGTTCATTTATAACAGAAAGCAGCAAAGAACAGAAAAGGTAGAGCAAAGCTCTACAGTATCACAAATTCTGTTCTGTTTCTTGCACTTGAAAACAGAACAATTGTCTGTTTTCTTTTACGTTTTCTGCACGTGTGTCCCTGGCTTTACATAATATCTCAGATTGAGAACATTTCGAGATATACATTTCAAGTAACTACTTTGCTTGATCCTGGTATAAGCCCTGCCCTTGCATTGAAAAAAAAATTAATTACACAAAAACTCCATCCAGAGCTTGAACCAATGACCTCTCACTTCTCTACCAAAGACATATTACCAATTTTGCTACCAAGGTAAATTGGGAAATCAAAGGTGACCTTTTACCATAACCAGTGCCGGATTACCAAATAGGCAGAGTAGGCATCGGGCCTATGGACCTCACAACAACGGATCAAAATAATATTGATTTGATATTGAAAGAAAATTACAATCAAACTTTCTTAAATTGTTTCCAGAAGATTTCACAACAAAAAAAAAATCAAGAAAAGTGAAGGTTCACAGTTTCGTTACAGGGGTTTCGACTGCCTAGAGGCCTCTCTCCACATGGTTTAATCCGGCACTGACTATATAACCCACGTTGGTTAATTTATAAACGAATTTTGGCACATTTTCAAACTGCCATAAAAGGAACCCCCCAAAAAAATAACTGAACTGATGTTGAGTTTCCTTATTAACAATAGCGTAAAAATAAGGTGATATAACCAACGTTAAAAAAACACGTGCCTTAAAAATCTGCACGTAAACCGAACAAAATAACAAAGGGTTGAAAATACAAGTTCTGTTAACAGCTATTATGGTCAATGATGGTCTATAGATTACATCTGTTCAGCCGATTTTGTTTTTCAGTGTGCGTATTTGTCACTGAGGTACTTTTTTTTCTCCCGTGGGTCACTGAAATAAAAAAAGAGGGGTCGGAGGGGATAAAATACCCTCCTCCTCCTCTTCACATCTCAAAACACACTCTTAAACCCTTTCATCATTTTTTTTTTTACTATTTGTCTGTAAAAAAAAGATTTTATGTTGTTCATTGCCGCTTTTACAGTTTTTGCTGTAAAAGTAGAAATGAAAGGGATTTTTCTTAGTCTCTCCCCACCCCCACCCTTTTTACTTTTTCAAATAAACTACATTTTCAGAATCTCTCCCTCTCTCTCTCTCTTTATTTCTTATCCAACACCCCTCTTTCACTTCTATGTTTTACTAGACTAGTAATACTAGTTCAAGTAAAGTGTCCCATCATGCATTGCACCAATGGATTTTTTCTCTCGATATCTTTACTATTTTCACAATGTTGTTTTCCCCCCCACAAACGTGATGCTATTTACAAAATGTTGTAACAATTTTTATAGAAAGTGGAAAGAATAAGAAGAAGCAAAAATGTTCTTTGAAACATATAGTGATGGGAAGTGAGGAGGGTTAGTTAGGGTGTTTTAAAATGGGACATTTCGTTTTACAATCAATGGTTACGGAGAGGGAGGGAGGGAGGACGGGGGAAGTTCCAATTCCCATAAAAATGAAACACACTCTTACCACCCGGCTTCTTTAATTTGACTTAAGAACAATAGGGGTGACCCCTCCCTTCTATTGTAAAAATGAACAGCACTCAATATATATATATATATATATATATATATATATATATATATATATATATATATATATATATATATATATATATATATATAGAGAGAGAGAGAGAGAGAGAGAGAGAGAGAGAGAGAGAGAGAGAGAGAAAGAGAGAAAGAGAGAAATACAGTGAGACATAAAAAGAAGAAAGGGTTAAATAGATAAGATATATTTTTTATTATTTAATATCTACTGAGAAATGTCATAAAATTGTTATTTCTCGGTATGAGTTCTATTTTTTTTCTCTCCATCTTTTACTTTTTTGATTTATTGTTAATTTTTTTGTCCTGAATTGGAAATCAGGAATGTAGACAAAAATGACAATCACTCTTGATAGAATTAGTTAAAAGTTCATAAGCCTCTCTCTATTTTCTGTTTTTCAGGCTAAATTGGCTGTTTTCATCTCAAGCAACGAAGAGGGTTCGAAGTGGAGGCTAGCTATTAGAAGATTACATTAAGATGGTTTATGAACAGCTAGCTGATTATTGAACTTTTGATGTTTTATTCAGGAGTGCAAAATTAAGTGAAACTATGAAGTATTTTAGAAACTAGAAAGGTAGCTTAATCATTTAAATGTATTTTCATGTTGATATCTTTCATTATAAAAAGTTTATTTTGAAAAATGTCAACATGAAAATACCCTAGTACACAGATGATAATTTAAATGCATTTAAATAATAAACGGTGTTCTACAGAGCCCCCTGTGAAGGGCAAACAAACAATATTTCGAATTCAATTTATTCAGTTAATAATCTCAAAATATTGAGTTAATACTTAAATTATAATACTCGTATATAAACTATTGACAAAATACTGATTTAGTATTTTAATTTAAAATATTAATATTAAAGTCAATTTTAATTGGATTCCGTATAATTCACCTAAACACATTTAATTTGAATTCATTTAACTCATGTGTGAGTACAAGGTATTAGGTGATTGAGTTGCTCTTCTAGTTTCTAAAACACATTCAAGTTTCTCTTTATTCAGCAACTGAAAGACAGAATTATCAGAGTTCGAGAGGAATTTACATTTTAAAACCTCAACTGCATACTCCAAACATATTACGTAGAAACATTTCTAGCCTCTACCTCCAGTCCTCCTCGTCGTTTATGATGGAATCCATATGAGATATAACACAATTCTCTCTCTCTCTCTCTCTAACTTGAGATGAGATTTCCACCCATTACGTTGACAATAAAAAAGGAGCATTGAGATAAAAGTCAGTGACGTCACATTAACCTTTGACCTTCTCATGTTTATGAAGATAATTCTGAATTGTTTTCATGTTAACTAACATAAAACCAACGGTTTCAAAATATGCAACCTATGCAATTTATGATCAACAACAAAACTGCTAAATCATAGTTTTCGTAGTTTTAGCTTTCAGTGATTGCTTGTCTACAGGGGGCACATAGAATTGTTTCGTGTTTACAATCAATACACTTTTTATTCTTGTTTCCCCTGAAGTTCAGCAATCACTGAAAGCTGCTATAAAAGTTGTATTTCTTAAATGATTTAGCCAAGTCAAAGTTAATGCTAAACTCATCAATTTTTACATAAAGCTTCCTATCAAAAGCTGATGAGTTTAGCACTACCTTTGACTTAGCAGTCATTAAAAATACGACTCAAAGTCGATTAGCTTTAACTTTTAATTGGGACGTGACAGGGGCTGACCAAAAAGTTTACTTGTATCATTTGGTGTGACAATAAAAGGACATACTTTTATTTTAAGCAACGTTTTTTTTAGAATACGGAGGTTAATTGTTGCTTCTTAATAAAGCAGTTTATAAAGGCTATTCGACCTTTGATTTTTTTCTCTATTTTTCAGGTGCAAAACAAAGAGAAACTTGAATGTGTTTTAGATATTAGAAGAGCAGCTCAATTACTCAGAGTATTTTTATGCTGATTTCTTTCAAAATTAGCTTTTTATTTGATTTTGTCAATTTATCTATAATATTTTCTAGTTTTTTCTAGAATAATCAAGAGTTCGTAAATAAGCTGTTCATAAACCATCTTAACTAGGCGGCTCATTTCAGAAAAAAAGGTCATAATATTATGACAATCCTACCTAATGATGTCATTTCTTGTGAGCGATTATTTCATGACTGTCATATTATTCTGAGCCTTTACTACAGATAACAAATAATATGACACTAAATCATAATAATCTTATAACAATCACAAAAGCAAATTACAAAATATTATTATGACAAACACTGTCATTTGTCTTATAAATATGACAAATGATAATCAAGAAATGGAAAATGAGCTGTTCATAAACCAAATTTTAAAGATTCATTCACACTACACGACACTTAAAATTAGTTTTTAATTACTTTAAAAGACTAACCATAATTAAGACAATACTTGCTTCCAATAAGACAAAGTTTTCTTAAAAGAAATAAATCCGTATTTTCTTGTGATAGATAAGTGTCTAAATCAGGTGTGGCATGTTTTGTTTTAAATATGTCTCAGACACTAAATTGTTAGATTGGCAACAAGACTCATTTAGAAGGAGGGTGCGAAATATCCTATTTTGTACTCTCTTCCAATGCTCATAACAGCCCCTTAATATCTTTATGGATACACAGGGGTAAGATGATTTAAAGCTAGCTTTTGGCTTTTGTCTTTTTTTTCTTGTTGTTGTTGGTGGTTCCTTTTTTTTTCTGGCTACATCTCAATCGATATCCAATATCTCACAAGTGTTGTTTCACTCTGAGGCTTTAATACTTGTGCTCAAAAGACATTATCTACCTCTTGTTGTTCCGCAACTTAAGACCAATCACTCACACACGCCTATCTCCTCTAACCCCCCCCCCCCCTCTAAACCCTCTTTTTGTTTCTTTTTTGAGGTGTGTTTTCTGGGTATATATAAACTCAAAACTTATGTTTTTACTTGTGGTAAAGTACCAATATATTGATAGCAAATGAAAGTAATAAAAAATACAACTTTTTCCACTCTTGCTTTTCTTCCTTTGCTTCTTTGTTAAACTTCTCAAAGGAACGTTTCCACTCAAAACTCACGAATCTATATTGCATGAGTATAAGCGGAAATAAGATTACCATACGTCCTCTTCCCCCGCCCCCCCCCCGGCGAACATGTCCTGTTTTTGGCCCTTAAGTTTTTGTCCGGGTGGATTTTTTTAAAATACAAGAAAATTTTCGGATTTTTTATAATACAAGAATTTTTCCGGTTTTTTTAAATACAAGAAAATTTCTGGTTTTTTTTAAATACAAGAAAATTTCCGTTTTTTTTTAAAATGCAAAAAAAATTTCCGGGTTTTTTTAAAATACAAAAAAAATTTCCAGGTTTTTTAAAATACAAGAAAATTTCCAGATTTTTTAAAATACAAGAAAATTTTCGGATTTTTTTAAATTACAAGAAAATTTTCGGATTTTTTTATATTACAAGAAAATTTTCGGATTTTTTTAAATTACAAGAAAATTTTCGGATTTTTTTAAATTACAAGAAAATTTTCGAATTTTTTTAAAATACAAGAAAATTTCCGGGTTTTTTTTGTATTTAACAAAAAAAAATTTCAAGATTTTTTTTAAAATACAAAAAAAATTTCAAGATTTTTTTAAAATACAAAAAAAATTTCAAGATTTTTTTTAAAATACAAGAATATTTCCGGATTTTTTTAAAAATACAAGCACATTTCTGGGTTTTTGTTTTTTTCCTTTCTGTTTCGCTACTATTACTAACTTGTTTTGCGAATTACATAAGTAACATAAACTTACACATCATAAGTTTCTGTAATTGATAAAAGATGGCAGCACAGAAAAAAAAAGCAAAACAACAAGTGATGACCGACTGTACAATGATTACAATATATCACAAGCTACAATGTAAATACCGTAAAATTAAAAAATAAATCATTTTTCATGTTAGAGAGATTTTTAAGCGTCCTTCTAGCGAGGAGGATATGGTAACCCTAGTGAAAACAATAGGTGCGTTCAGTTCCTAAGCACTTTTGAAACTCCTCGAACAAATTTGTTGTGCTTAGGAATCTAAACACCAAATTTAAAAAAAATCTGCTCGAATAGAGCCGGTAAAATAGAGCTGCTCGTCGAGCACATCGAGTGATAAAAAGTCGTCGCTCGATAAAAAAAAAACGCTCGAACGAGCGGAAAAAAGTCCGCCATTTTTGCTTTCTATCTCTTGAAAAAATGGAGAAAACAAGCTCCAGTTCAAAAACTACAGGTGGGACGAATCCTAAATTTTCTCGAATCCGAATCCTGAAAGGTTCTAGAATCCTTCATAAAAGAATCTTACATTATTCATTAAGAAGACACAAATAAATTAAATAATATTAAATATTAAATTATTAATAATAAAAAACACAGTGTGGCACTCAGGGTCGCCACAAGGTGATATTGGTGATCCGAGTTCGGCCACCGAAATTGCAACAATCGCCGGTTTTTTTTGTTAGTGAACGCTTCTATTCGACGTCAATGAAGTTCAAACTAATGTTACCAAAATTTTTAGCAGTTTTTTTTTAATTTTAGGATTTGAAAGATTCGAAAGACGAAAAAAGCGCGAAGATTCGAGTTTTTTATAATTTCGAATATTTTTCAAGATTCGATGGATTCGAGGATTCGAATGTCCCATCATTCCTAATTTAAAACTATTTCAATTAGAACGAAACGGTTTTCATCATTTACGTTTGGTTAGAAAAAAAAATAGCTTAATGAAAAAATTTCAGAATTTTTTTCACTTTTAATATTTTAATTCTAGCCTTTTTCATCAGAATCGGGAAACCATGGCAATGAAAACTCGTGAATTAAAAAAAGACAAGAAAAATACATTTTTTTTTTCTTCTTCTATTTTAAATATAATAGACATTATTTTCTTGCATTCTTTTATTCAATCAAGTGTTATTAAAAGAGCTTCAATTAAACTTCTCGATTAGTTTTTTCAGGATCCAATCAAGTTTAGCTTTACTAGAATACATTTAGTTTTTAGGTCTAATCCATCTTAGGCTGTGGTATATGTTTTCTATATATTATCTTCTGAATGCAGCCTTTTTTAAACTTGAAAATAAAGCAGATTAAAAGCTTGAAAAATATATATCTTCCCAGCATCCTCTTCTCTCCTCCTATTTTTCTTTTCAAGAAATCTAAAGCCTGGTGTTTTCTTTTAAAATTGTGCAATGAATTTTTCTCTTATATATGATTTTTTCTTTCAATTAGATTACCACATATATAACTAATAATAATAATCTAAAGGGCCTTTAATAAAACCCACTTTTTTAAATGAATAAAGTTGTCAAATTTAATTGGCAAACATTTTTTTTTTTTCATCTGATCTTCTCTAACAATGGAAAAACATAACAACCACTCATTCAATCATCAGAAACAAACAGATTTCTTTCTCTCTTGCTCTCTCTGATAATTCATCATCAAAATGTGGCTATTTATTTATGTTATTACGGAGAAGAGATGACCCTAAGAGTACAACCCAAAAAAACCTTCAATGTGTTTGTTAGATCTGAGTGAAGGTAAACAAAAACTGGGGCCTTTTCCATTCCCCCAAAA